>JAPFBL010000077.1:3062500-3098774 GCA_026182355.1 Hermatobates lingyangjiaoensis | reverse complement strand
GAAATTTGTTCTCTCGTGGGATTGTAACTCACCCTAGCCTAATAAACATATAACATGTTCAGTCTGACTAAAGATCATATCTTCTGGCAGAAAGGCAAAATTGATTCAGTATAATATTGATTGAAATTAAACATTAAAGGGGAGAAAATATTGGAAAACTGTTGTACATTGATTACCCTATACAGTTTAGTATTTATCAAAAGAGTGAGAAGCTTTCAGAGTGACATTTTGACAGATATGACATTAGTTTCTTAAAATGGGCTAAAAATATTGCTAAATTATATTTAAAAATAGTAAAGCATCACGTCATATGTTATTGCCAACAAACAAAAGACAAAATTTCCAACCGTTTTTCGCCCCGAACGGTTACGAACCGAATTTTATCTGAAACCTCACACCCCCTGAGTATATTATACTCAAGGATAAATATAACAGAAAGCAGTCAGATACGTGAAGTATATAACAAGAAAAGTATACTTTACAGAATATAATAAATTCCTTGAAATATATACAAAATAATAATATTGGGATTCATTCTTCTAAAAGATTGCTAATAACTTTTAATGTAATAATTTTTTTTTTTCTGTATATTGACTATAAGTTTTTTCAAATCTTGAGACAATGTTACTTATAGCAAGAAACAAATCTATTTGGGTATTCAAGCAATTCTTAAACTTTGTTTTAATTCACAAAAGAGCCGGAATCCTGATTGGCGTTTAGTATGTCGTTAGTAGGGCCAAAGCAGTTATGCACAGTCCAGGAAATGTCCAAAACTGAACACCAATAATTAAGTATAATAACAACCCAAGAGGTGAAATATACTGATAAAACGGAACAAATGAAATGCTTTCCAACAACCTCAATTAATATTTTAATCATGTGAAATAAAAAGATGAAAATTAATATCCTATTATTTACCTAGACTTTTATCGCACTCCAGGTTAGGAGCTCCTGGTATAGATGATTAAATTCAGAATGAAATCAGTTATATTATTTTCCTTTCTAAGAGGGAACATGCTCGCCTCGGGACTGGTAGATCTGGGGTTCAATACCTCTGTGGCCCTCGGTTTATTCTATTAGAAATGAATAAATCAAAACACGCTGTCTCTCAGAGAGGATGTTAAAGGTATCAACAACATAAAATTAGAAATAATAAAACAATAGTATTAATGATTTATTCTTGTAACTACCTGAGTTGTAAGTCACATCAACATGTCATTACGATTAGATAACTATAATGATTAGATCATATATAAGGCGCAAACATCTCAGAAATATGAGAGTATTTTTTGCTATTTATCAATCTGTAATAATAAGTACTATCAACTTAGGATATTTCAATTTCCTATTAATCAGGGGTCCCCAAACTTTTCATTACTTATCAGGAGGATGTTCAGCTGTCCGCCTTAAAACTGTACGATGACAGCTACTCGTTAAAGGTCCCTACTCTAAATATGCTTGAGTTAAGCAAAATTTAGGAATCCAATGTAGAATGTTCCTTTTTGGGATTATATCCACAAAGGTCACAGCAACCTGACCTAACGAAATATATAAATAATTTTATTATGCATAATAAGAAAATGATTATAATTCAGTGCCGTGTTTACATTTCCTTTCCTTATATTTGTACCTTGCTAAATATGTATTGTAATATTGATTATTGAACATATTTTATAAAATATGTTGAAGTGGGCCAGGTTAACCCAGTGGAAACATGCTCACCTCTAGTCTGCTAGGTCCGTGGTTCAATACCTCTCTGGCTCTCGGTTTATTTACGGGGGAGGTGAATAAATCTGAGCATGTTGTCTCTCAGAGAGGACGATAAATGTCCGTCCCTTAGCCTGTACTATGTTACTATGTCAGTTACTAGCTAAAGATTCCTACTCTAAACACACTTGAGTTAGGCAAAATTTAGTACTCTCATGATAGAATCAATCTTCCTTGTATGATATCGCAAAGGGCCAATGTTCGTCCTATATGTGTTATCTTGTGAGACTGCCACTGCAATCAAACCAAACCAAAATATTTTCAATTTAAGATGAATATATTAAAATTAATTTTATTTTATTTGGTAAATTAGAAATCTTTTATATTGAAAAGTGAGCTGAATTTCATTTTGCTCACAGGCTTTTTTTCACATTCTTCTCTTTCACCAGCAATCAGAAAGCCCTATATAACATTCGTCCTCTTTGTGACCTCCTTCTTTGACATCTGACTAGGACGTAGCACGAAACATTTTATACCTAAATACATTCTAATGTAGTGCAATCACTTATTCTGTGGTATTTACTCATTGTAGGGTAAAAAGCTAATGAAATGGTTTCCACATATGTGGAGACTATTTATTTATAAGTGAAGACCATTTCATTAGCTTTTTACCCTGCAATGACTAAATGGATTAATATTTTTAGTGTATTTAGTAAACATCATATACTATATAATATTCTTTATACCTTGTTAATTGTTGTGTTTATGTAAAACGAGATTGGAGTCTACAGCAACGATTCACGAGATATGATGAATTTGTACAATATTATAACATGTTATAGCTGTTAACCTATAAGCCCATACAACCATGAAAACGACAGTACTAGGAGTACTGTCAGGATTAGCCTATCACGTAAAATAGTACATAATAGGCTAATGTGCTGCTATCACGTACAAATAGTACATAATAGGCTAATGTGCTGCTATCACGTACAAATAGTACATAATAGGCTAATGTGCTGCTATCACGTACAAATAGTACATAATAGGCTAATGTGCCGCTATCACGTACAAATAGTACATAATAGGCTAATGTGCTGCTATCACGTACAAATAGTACATAATAGGCTAATGTGCTGCTATCACGTCAAATAGTACATAATAGGCTAATGTGCTGCTATCACGTACAAATAGTACATAATAGGCTAATGTGATGGTTGATAATATTGACTGACCTCCTTAGTCCTTAGTAGGACATTAGCTCACCAATAACCAGTCTCTGGTCGTTTTGTTACCCTATCAAGCGGACCTGCGATTTACTCCACCTTTAGAAGAGTAAGTCTGATACACTTTTTGTTTGTAAAACGTATCAGACAACTTAATGAGTTATATTAAATCATTAAACTCATTCCTCTGATATAATGCAGTCAAACGTTTTTAATATAGATCACTATATTCCTTTAATACAGATTATTGCCACCCCATTAATATAAATTTATTACAATCCTATATAAAATTATCCCACTTCTTTAGTATAGCGTTATGCAACTCCTTTAAAATGGATTTTAGTAACTACATAAGATTTATTTATGTTCCTACCACAATAAATATTAATGTCATTCCTTTATTATAAACTTTCGTTTAAATCTATTCTTTCGACACATACTTCGTAAGTATAAATTTATGTCACACTTATAATATTAATACAAGTCACTACTTTAATATTTATTTTTGTCACTTCATTTATATAAATTTGAGTCATCCTTTTAATATATTTACGTAATAGATTTGACATAGACTTCTATATTCCTTTTATATTCATTTATGCTACTCATTTAATAAATCTTTATTTATAAATAATAAAGATAAATAAAGAAAATAAATCTTTTTTCCAACATTAATGTAGACTTGAGACACTTGTTTAATAGCAATGTACGTATGTTACACTATTAAAATAAATTTGTGTTACTAATTGATATATGTAAATTGATGAAGTATGGTGTGGTCTAATAGATGGTTTATTGACCTTTCAGTGTTCATGGTTTAAGAATCTTCACCATGAGCTTAGACCTCTCACGTAAGGAAAAGGTTATTCATGAGTACGCCGTCCCTGGAGATGTCGTAAAGCTGCGCGGTGCCAAGCCCCTTTGATGTCACCTGCTTGTTAAAGATCTCCACTCTGATGAATATGGAATTATGTAAAAGTAAACCCGGTGCTGTAAGTCAGTCATAATGGGTGCCAAGTAACAATTGAGCCACACTCTCTTGTGTCCAGGGCACTAAAGGTGTAAGCCCATTAGTATCGGTGTTGGACACAACCAAACTCACGACATTCTTTTCACATAGAATTACTAGACTACCCGTGACCCTTTGTGTCACTCACAAATTATTACAATAGTTATTGATATAAATTCACTGAACATGATTGACAGGGATAATTTTAATTATTGATTCTTATTATTTTATATTAAGGCGTGGAAACTTGTCCACTTTCGGCCGCCCTTCTTCGGTGAACCTTTGCGCACCTCCAGGTTTCCCACAAATGACTTATTTAACCACTTTTGACGAATAAATCGCTCTCGCTCAGACCTGTTTCAATTCAGGTATATGTTTAGTTTGCATAAACAGTTACTAGAGTACCCGTGACCCTTTGTGTCACTCATTAATTATAGCAATAGTTATTGAAATAAATTCACTGAATATGATTGTCAGGGATCATTTTAATTGTTGTTTTTTATTATTTTATATTAAGGCACGGAAACAGATTCTTATATGGCCCAAGCTATCGATATAGTATGCTTAACATTATTCAAGACATATACATAGTAAATATATGTAGCAAAATAAAAATTATTTAAAAATAAAAAACATCATTTATTTATGACATAAATAAATAAAGCATCAATTCAAGTTATATACACAATGAAATATATTTAAAACAAACAAAACTTGTAAATTGAAATATTCAATTTATTTACCCAACATAAAATAACATTAATGTAAGAAATGTGTCTTTATAATATTACCTTAGAACATTCGTATTTTATGTTGCAGTTGTGTTCAAGTTTATTTCTAAAATTAATCATTTTTAACCTTTAATGTAATAGTTTATTATATATTTGTTACATTTATTTATAATACATTTGCACTATTGTCATCAGCGAGCACGCAAGCCTCTGGGCTACTCTGGCTCCATGTCTTTATTTTATTACCACTGTATACCAACTTATTATATTATTATATTTACCAACTTTTAAATTATTTTTTTTTTTGGTTACATTTATATATAATAAATTTTCACTATGTCTTCGGCGAGTACGCAAGCGACTAGCCACCCTGGATCCATGCCTTTACTTTAATATCATTGTTTATATTATTCAAATTTTAAATTCAAAAATTTTTTTGTTACATTTATTCTTAATATATTTGTGCTACTGTCATCGACGAGCACACAAGCCAGTAGGCTACCCTGGCTCCATGTCTTTAGTTTATTACCAGTGTTTATATTCCTCAAATATTAAATTAAAAATAAAAATTTTTGTACATCTATATATAATACTATATAGTATTATTATTATATAATATTATATAGTATTATTATATAATATTATATAGTATTATATATATAATACTATATATAATAATACATATATATATATAATGTATTCTATATATAATACATTTTCACTACTGTCATCGGTGAGCACTCAAGACACTTGCTATCCTGGCTCCAATTTTGGGAATATATTGATAATTTACTTGTATTTAACATTATTCAGGTAATAAACAATATATATTTAATTTCAGGTCTCTATCTCCACGGGAAATGGGTGAAGAAACAAACGAAGAAACAAATAAACAAACTCACGAACTTTATATATAGAGATAACCTCATTTTAATACAGTTTGCGCTTCCCCTTGAATATAGATTTCTGCTGCACGTTTCACATAGGTTTATCATATATCTCATATACCATTACTTAATACTTATGCAACTCTTACAATATAGATGTATGCCTATTCTATGTAAAGTCACTTCCTTGTTTCAAAAGCATTATATTAATCGACTGTTTTATAATCTGAATCTGTTCATTATATAGTATTACGCTGCTATACATTGGCAGAACATCTTCTCTCAAGCATACTTTATTGAAAATGATCGCATTTTCTGCATTCACGACCATTTTATTCACAGATTCTAGCCTCCTGACTATTTTTCTTATCGTAGTTAAAATCAGGTTTGCCAATGATATTTCCAAGTAGATAGGTAAAGTAAACGAAAGAAATTTAATTTAATGGTCAAAGTTACGATGTTCAAATTACCATTACTTACCAAATTCCAAATCAAACTTACTTTAATTTAAAACCTTTTTCATAGGCCTACAAATAAAGAATGGTAAGTTTATATATTAACATCAAAAAATAAACAATATCGAAATGGATTATAAAAAAATTAAAATAATATGGATTATTAAAATAGATTATTGTTAAAAATCGAAACTTGTAGAATATTAAAAGCAGAACTATTTTAGAGATAAATAAAATAATATAACTTATAGAAGAAAAACTTTTTTGAATAAGAAAATTAAATTTACATCTATTCAACTAACAATCTAACAATTTTAACTGGTTAAAACTTTTGACTAGGCTAATCAGATAACTTTACAAATAACCTGAAGACTGTTCACACAAAGCACACGACAAGATCAAATCAAATTGCATGTTCGGAAAACGGAAGCATCAGCAATGAGAGTTTAATATTGAACCTAGAAATTGACAAATCCCAAATATATATATATATATATATATATATATATGTTAAATGCATAGAACCCAACGACGATACAAATCCACATCTACTACAAGTCTCAAACTACAACCAATCTGGTAATACGAAATAGACCGAACACCACCACAGATGACCTACAGAAAGTCAACGTCATTTACGAGTATAGATGAACGAAAGGAGAGTGTGAGCTCCTGGCTAATGCCAAATACATCGGAATGACGAGGACAACATTATCAAGATGCCTAACAATGGACCTGCAAAGTAGAGCAATATATATATATATATATATATATAAAAATTAAAGTTACAGCTAGAGAACACAAGAAAAAGGACGAACACTTACGAATCTCGATAATTTCGGCGTCTTGCCGTCTTCAGGAGAGTAGAAAGAAAGAAAATAAAAGGAGAAAGAATGAAGGAACGGAGACGTAAATACGTTTATATATATATAAACACCTAGCACAGTGAAAATATCAGAAATAGGGCTAAGACTTTTCAACTAATCAACTGGCTCGAGTCCGACTATGAATGAAGGCAGTAGGAAGAAGAGGACATATGGTATGACATTGAGGGAAGGGAGTGAAAGAGGTATATTATAAGAAATAAAAGATAAGGAAACAAATGAGTTTAGACACAATCACAGAATCATCTGTTAGTTAATGTGAAACCATTACACAAGGTAGGTTAGGTTTGGCTGCAGAAGCAGTCCAGGGAACACACACAACCCGAACATTGATCTTTTCTGATACCACACAAAAAAGATGATTCTACATTGGGAGTCCTAAATTTTACTTAACTCAATTGTATCTAGAGTAGGTATGTTTAACGAGTACTTGACATCGTAGAGGCTCGGGGGTAACAGCCTAACGTTCTTTGAAGGGACGACGTGCTTAGATTTATTGATGGGGGTCAAAGAGTGGGTATTGAACCCCGGACCTACCAGTTCAGAGGCGACCACGTTGCCACTGAGCTAACCTACCCCTTTTAGATAACATAGTTGTTCTAGTTAACACTGAGTCTAATTTGAATAAACTATTAATGATATTTATAGTATTTGTTCTGTTGAGTTTAATTAAAGTTGACTGGTTGGTTGCTTAATTTTTTTCATTCAGTTTTGCAGTAATCTAATGATAAGACCAAGAATATTGTAGTGTGGTTGTATTCCTAGAATAGACCACTAAGTAACTTTTTGAGATATACCTGTGAGTCATGATAGTAATTCAGTCTTTGGTGTGGTAATATGGGCTTTTATTGGATGCATACAATGTTTATTGTGCACTGGGCATGCTGTAAGCAAACTGGAATATCGGGTTGGGGGGGGGGGGGGGGACGGCTTGGAAGCAAGCAGGAGGGGGTTAGTCGGTGCGGAAGCAATGGAGAGTTCGGAGCCGCCTAAGTTATCTTTAGCCATGCCGGCCACCCCGGCCACGCCGGCTTCTAATTACTACTACTTCGAAGGCGGTGCACCAATGACGCCGGGAGTACCCACATCACGGGTCTTACTGGCCTACCCAAGCAAAGCTTCCGACTTCATGTTTAAACAGTTCGAAGGTAAATATGACGGCAACAACTGAAACATGACCAAATCAACTTATCTTATGATAGCTAGTAAGAACTATCTTAAATTGTTTATTAAGAAAAATAAATCGGATTTTTTTAAATGTATTATCAACTACATACCTAGGGAGGATAAGGTAGCTTAAGTCTAAAGTCACTTACATGACTTCCAATTGATAAATGTGTTCCAATCTCTTATTCCTTGATTCACGTGTGTCCTATTTATGAATGTCTAAATTGAAGTTACATTAACGACCGTAGTTATTTTCAAAATAATATATACCTATATAAACGGTCCGCTATATCATCAACAACAGATAACCAGTTGCGTCTATATAACATACATACGATCTAAATTCATAGAAAGAAAACACTACAATATCACAAAAACGTATTACTATAATTCGACTATGTCATTCAGATGTACAATTAAATGAGTTGCTTTGAAGACAAGTGAAGACCACATAAATATATATATATATATATATATATATATATATATATATATAAAAATGAAAAAACACAACAAATAGAACAAGCGAGAAAACTTACTGGATCGATATTTTGAACTGAAGTTCGTAATAAATACATTTTGATTTAGTATAGCACTTCTAGTGCCACTTTCCTTTTTACTCACTGATTTTGATTTATATATATATGGTATGGGGTTAGGTTGGGAAGAAGTTTAATGAAGTATGTATTAAGGAAGGTCTGCTACCTAATTACACTAATATATATATATAAAGATTTCACATAAACAAGTGAAATAAAATTCAATGATCAAACCACAATAAAAAATAGGAAAACAAGACTAAGATCTTCCAGATCTTAGTCTTGTTTTCCCATTTCTTATTGTGGTTTGATCATTGGTTATATATATACATACATATATATATATATATATATATATATATATATATATATAGGAAGCAGACCATTATGAAAGTTTTATTATTTAAAGGAATGCCCAAATTTTAGTATGATACATTTTCTACTTAATGTCTCATCTTTCTCACATAGGTTTCCCATGCAACTGGAACACGAAAGATAAGTTAGTCTCACGCTAGTCTTGTGTTAATCTCAAAGTTGGCAGTTATTTTAACAAAACTTATATATATGAAATATTATATGTGTATATAAGTTTTATATATATATATATATATATATATATATATTAAGATCGTGCTTATTCTGGATATATATATATATACTTAAAAGAAATGATACCTTGCTACACAGTGTGTCTAATCTATATTGCCAGTATTCGTATACACTGAGGTAGTGAGAGCTCTTTACCCTTCCTGGCATGATGACAGCGGCTTCATTGTTCAGCAACCAGTCTCAACAGGACCACAGTTACAGGATTACAGCTCTAATTAAGAAAGCACCGAGGGACTTCCAAGTGTAGAAGCTGATATCACATTGAAATTGTTTATTTTTTGAAAGAGTTTGAGTGTTCATAATATTCGTGTAAATAGAGGTGACTTCATAGAAGAGATGCTCTAAACACGTGGCTTTCATTAGAGCCGGAGACCTACAACTCCAAGGACCCTCCCTACTCCATACAAAAAAAATAATCAAGTCATTTTGTCAAGAAACAAACAATCATATATCAGATCTAGACCACTTCTGTAGATTTCAATATACATAGGATAGCATATTAAGAATCACAATCAACACTTATGATTCCAAAACTAACTAAAAGTGGTAATTCAGTTTTGATACTGACTAAATCACAGAAATAAATTTCGAATTGGGGCAATATTTTCGACCAAACAATTGGCCAGGGAAACGCAATGGATGAAAGCTATAAGTGAAAGCGGTAATATGGTTTAGTTTTGAGAGAAAGTAGTGAAAGGTATTTGTAAAGTTATACATGACGAAGGAATAGAAAAAGGTTTGCAAAGGTGTAGTAAAAAGGTCAGTTTAAAAACAATGAGAAAATATTATCTGCCAGTTAATGTAAACCACATTGACAAGGTTATTGCTTTCTAATGAATGAATGAATGTTGAGTCTAAATGAATAAACTGTTACTAAAGTCTATATTACTTGATAAACTTTATTAAATTTAAGTGTTAAGTGTTATTAATGAAGACTCGACAATATTTCTAATATTATCTACATATTTCTATAATAATAGATTTATAACACTTAGTCCAATTTCTAATATTTTGAATCTATGACAATCGTTCGTATTTGATTATTTTATATCCTACCTAATTTATATAAAGATTGCTATTATTTATATGTAAATTGAATATTGGTCGGCTCCAGTAATTCAATATTTCTACTTTTTGCCATGTATTTTATAATTTCTTTTGGTTTGGATGTAAGTATATATATATATTAAATTATAGAAATCAGTACAGAAGCCTTCAGGTTTTTGACAAAGAACCTCGAAAGGTCTTAGAAAATTTTCAATTTTCTATTTGGTTTGAGGTAATTTCTTTTATTGTAGAGTCATATGACTGTATTTATTGTAATATCTCTCGTCTCTCTTTTTCTCTCTCTCTCTCTCTCTCTCTCTCTCTTATTATATATATATATATATATAGATATATATATCAATGATCAAACCACAATATGAAAATGGGAAAACAAGACTATGATCTTTCAACCGTAACAAGCGGTCTTCGTCAGAGTCAAAAACCCAACTGAGTTATTATTATTGTGGTTTGATCATTGTTTTATATTGTTATATTTATGATGATAAATATAACAATATAAAACAATGTCAATAAATATATCAAAACATTGGCGTAAGTGAAGTGTTTGTTTGTGTAGGCCAACCCTCAATAACCTCTGCTGTTTGTTATATATGTATATATAACAATATTTCAGAATAAACACGTACGATAAAATCAACATCCAAACGAGTTAGGAATTCTAAAAAAAGCTAATATGTTTCAATCTTAACAAGCAGTCTTCGTTAGAGTAAAAACTGATACTGACAAAACAGTATAAGTTTCGACTCTGAAGAAAACCGTTTGTTAAGGTTGTAAGTCCTTAGTCTTTTTTCTGATTTCTTACTGTGTTTTAGACGTTGATTTTTATTTCACTTGTTTAGCGTGAAATATTATTATATATGTACAAATATGGTATATAAATAATACGTACATAAATATGTACCTATTGGTATATTTACTTTAAGATTAAGGTTCACATTAATATTCTAAAATCTAATGAAATATCTGTCTACAAACTTTATCAGGATATAATTTTAAAAATTCCAATTAATATAATACCGTTTAAAATAACTCATAACTTTAATGAGAATATTAAAGTGAATAATGAACGGATAGTTATTTATTATAAATACATAAAGGCAATGATTATTTTCTTTGTTTCCATTTTGAATAGAATGTGAAGACGTCTTCTGAATGCTCATTATGACCGCGATTAATCAAGAAGACAAACAATAATATGAATGGAAAAAGATATTTTATATTCTATACAAACATATTTTTGATATTCTAATTATTATCATCAAAAGGAAAACAGAGACATTTTTTGTATATATATATATATATATATATATATATATACATTAATTGAAACGGTCCACAGAATTTATTTTATAAAAGATATAACAAAAGTAACACAAAGATAGACAAAACATAACCCGTTTCTGTATTCGACAATTACAGTAAACCCTCACTTTTCGCGGATAATGGGGACCAAAGACACCCACGAAAAGCGAAAATCCGCGAATAATGGACGCGCCTTTATAAAAGCCTCTAAAGCTCAAACAACGACCTTTCCAACAGAGAGAGAATCCTGACCTTACTGAATACTGTACTGTGTTGTAAATAAAAATTAAAAACAAAAAGAAAAATATAGAAAATAATTAATAAAAACAAATTACGCCTTTACCGACTATAAGAGAGAAAGAGAGAGAGAATTATACCTTTAATGTATTGTACAGTAAATAATAATGCAAGTAAATATAATAAAGAAATTTGTAACTATCCTTAGTTTAATTTAAAGATGAAAAGGCTTATTTTTTTACTTCAATTTTTTGATATTTTTATTATTCTCTTGTTACAATTGATTATGTTTTAAAATTTTTCATTAATTTTTAGTCTTTATTGAATATTTTTTAATAGCTTTTATTAACTTTTAATTTAATGCTGTAGAATATATTTTGATCCAGCAAGTCACTGGTTGTTTGATATCTTTCTCGATCGTACAAGAAGAATCCTGTATCTTTTCTTCTCTAATTCTAACTCCTATGCTTTTTCATTACGAGTTATATTTTTCTTTTTTTTACAGTAATTACAGTCGAATTTTTTTTATATTTTTTAATTTTTAATAGAACATTTCAGGACTCCGCGAAACACTGAACCCGCGAAAACTGAACCGCGAACTAGCGAGGGTTTACTGTACTTTCTGGAGGTGGTAATTCACCTCGTGTCATATATTATTGAATAATATAAGGCATTATATTAAATGTAATACTTAATTTTTTCTTCTTCAAAATTTTAAACTTCTTTAAGTCATCACACTTACTTGTCTGAAACTTATTTCTATTGCTTTCCTTTTTCCTATTGTATTTTAAAATTTATAATTTTTTGCACTTTTTATGTATGTTTGATTTTTGAATGATTGTATTATCTCTTGTATTTCCTATTTTTTGTAAGCCTATTAAAAAAGGTTTTAAATAAAAACCGAAACGTTGGTATTGAGAGTTTAAGTTGAGCCTGAAAAACTGACCGAGTCCTAATAAAATGTATTTTGTTTCTACGTCAGGGTCGATGCTTTTATCAAGATTTATATATATATAAGTTGTCGTCTATCTTCGGAGTGACTCACTTCTTTATCTCTCTACCTGATGATGATGGCCGGGTTGAAATATATTAGTGAGGTCTTGATCTTCTTAATGTGTGTTCTTAATCAATTGTTTAATTAAACGGTTCCAGGAACCAAATAAATAAAATTCCAAAAAGAACACATATAAATAGATAACAAAAACTCGCTACTATATTTCTACTGCGAGAACTCTTTCCTTGTCTTCGGAGTGAGTCACATACTTCTAACTAATGTAGTTATAGTTGAAATATAATAGTAAGTTTTTGTGATGCCATTTTTTCTGTGAATGTCGTTGATTTATATATTAGTATTGTTAGTACCTGTTTTGACATGAGTGCTCCTAGTCCTTTTGAACATCTCACAAAATCAAAGCAGGTTGGTGCGTTTTGCTGCTCTTTAGCCACTTCAAACCCTAATAGGAGGCTGAAGTCCCCGAGGTGACCTCGCAGGGGCCCACTCGAAACAGCGTGCATCAAGACTTGCAACGACTATCTGCATCAAGCCAGCGCTCATAATGCGATAGTTAAAAGTCATCCGACTGATAAATCATATCTTAAGACTATTACCAGAAATATTTCTGTTGACTATACGGTTGAAACCCCCCCCCCCCCCCCCCCAAAACGGGGCTCACTTCAAGAGTGAGCTCCAGACCCTCTACCCGTCGCTCATGAGCAACTTCTGGTTCCAGCAAGTCGGAGCAAGTTCTCACACCTCAAACCTGTCCCGAGATTGGCTGAAAGAGAACTTCGGAGGCCGAGTGATCAGTCTCAAGACTGATTTTCAGTGGGCACCCCATAGCCCAGACCTAAGCCCCACCAGATTTTTTTCTTCGGGGCTATCTTAAGGACAAAGTCTACGAAGGGAAACCCAGAACGCAGGGATTCATCACAGAACTCAATGAAGCCATCAGGGAGGAGATGAGAGCCATTACCAATTCAGTCTGTAAGAACGTCATGGACAACTTCGTGCTGCGCCTTAAGAAATGCACGGAGCTAAATGGAGGCCATCTAGAACACATGTTCTAGAACGGAGGAAAAAAGGCCAAAGACCCTAGTGTTTTGATGTGATGTTTTAAATATAATAAACTAGTTATGACCAAAGTTTCATTTCATTTGGACAAAACACTAAGAAACGGGGCCTAATAAGAGTTCGGGCCCGTTTTTTTTTTTTTTGGGTCACCCTGGGCTTGTATTCCCTCTGGACCACAAGACTTATACTTAAACTTACTATAACTAAGACCACAACCTCACGGTACTCAAGTATTCCTCCTGAGGGTGACATTAAAACTAGCTAAACCTATCTAGCCTAATTTAATCACCAAAAACCTAAGATCACTCAATATTCTCCTCTAGCAATTACTTACTCTAACACAAAACAACAGATATACAAATTTCATAAAAATCATGCATACAACTACAATTAAACCTCACAGGATTCTGTAATTTCCTTGTAGATGTAGTATTGTAAGTGCCCCAGAGGTTCTTAGTATAATTTAAATTATTATAAACTATGTTACCTCACACATTTTTCCACTTCAATCCAGCACTTTCGCAATAACTTCATATTCACAGACTGACAATTAGGTGTTTACTGAGTGTTTGGCTATAAGTATAACTGTAAGAAAACGTGATAACAAACTAAACTTTTAAAAGTTATGTAAAACCAGAAACAACCGATGAGAGTATTAATACATAGCAACATCGGTAGAACGACGGTAGGTAAACGACAGTGCACACGCAAGGGTAACCGATCAGAAAGAAGTTAGATAGATGTTAAAGGTATAATTAAGAAGAGAGGCGATAAAAGGAAAGGGATAAAAATATATAAACAGAATAAAATGAGTAGTACAAAATGATAAATTAAACAAGTTGAAATAAAGTTAAACGATTAAATAAAAACACAAAGTTGAAACCTTAATAACAAGGAATGTACATAAAGAATGCAAAATCATAAAATAAGACTTAAATAATACAATCAAGCATATAAAAAATTCAAATATATGTAATTTAAATAATAATAGAGAAACAGTCAGAAATAAAGATTGGATAGTTAAACCAAGGTAGAAGATAACTAACATTATTTTCCTCTTCAAGATTATAAGGAAGAATAATAAAATTATAAACGAACATACAAGCTTAGGATCTATTGGAAAAAGGTGTACTAATTGAGTGTAAATAAAAAAAAAACATATTTTATAAAATAAAATAAATTATTTTAATTAAATAAAAAATAAAAAGTGGAATAATAATTAGCAGAAATGAAAATGATGTTTTAATGCTTTGGCCTAGTCTACTATGAGCCTTGAAGAGTCAATATTTTAATAGAAGATAAAGACAGTAAATTCAATCAAACTAAAATTTGTCATTTTGTAAAGATGGAGTATTTCAGGAAGGGTCCCAGTGAATGTAAAAATTTAGAATATACGAAGGTTTGTCAGAATTTAATGTAAAAATATTATATTATATGATGGAAATGTGTGCATCCATCATATCATATATGATATTATATATAAATCCATCCATTATATTATATTATAATGTGTGCCTCCTCAGAGGCTGACAGAGTGACGTTCTTATCTTCAAGAGGCAACTCTCATAGATCTGTAGTCTGTAGCAATCTTGTAAGGATGTTTCAAGGGATTTAGCATAGATTGCGAAGCGTAAATTGAAGCAGGGAAGCTGTGTCACGGTTCAAACATACATTCAGGTTATTCAGTAATAGTATACTAGACCATTTAGTAAATAACGAGCAATCCTTAATAAGAAGACAAGATTGGTTCAAAGAAGGACTGGTGACATAACTTTTGGGGTTAGCAAGTAAACAGATAAACTAAAATAAAGATGAACAAAGATTTGTTCCCACGGAAGAACGAGTATTACCCCTTGGGAGGACGTCCAACCGCCACCAGTACATTTACATCACAGAAGACGTCGCCCTCCTCACATCAACAGATCTATCCCCATACCCCTATCTGTCCGGATCATCGCATTAGCATAGGCTTGGCAATAAACATCGCCACCTCAACTCTTTTAAAAATAAATTCATAGAACGTGATTGCCACATAGGTTAGGTTAACTTGCAGTGGCCGTCCCACAAAAGAACATACATAGCCTTTGTGATACTACACAATGAAAACTCTGTCATTAGGGAGTCCTAAATTCCGCCTAACTCTAGTTTAATTAGAGTGGTGATCTTTAACGAGTACCTGACATTGTACAGGCTTGAGACCGAGGGCTTAACACCTTCTCTGAGGGGCGACATAACATGTTATTCACCTCCAACCTCAGTTCTACCTGTCTACAGCTGAGAATGTAAGCCACAGGGCTATCCTGACCACACCCGCCTATATTACTTAAAAGGAGAATTACTCCTCCTGGAAATAACACAAATCCTTATTCTATTTCCCCTCCTTCTCCCAATAAGTATATCAACCTGATCACTACCTTTTTCCCTTAAACTAAACTTATACTCAAAAAAACTATTTCTTATAATGTCCTCTCCACCCTCCACTTTCAGTATTTTTCCTAACCCACTACGTTTCTATTACAGACGACTTCTTCCCAATCTCCACAATTTCCCTCCCATACAAACTATATTTTACTTTTTTTTTTATTTAATCTCATATTCCCTTTTTAATTTATTTAATCAATTAGAATACGTTTTTCCAATAGATCTTAAGTTTGTATGTCTACTTATAGTTATTATTTTTTTCTTTAATCCTGGATACCTATCTACACTAATATATATATAACAGTTCAAAATTGAAGATAGGTAGCACAGAGAAAGTAAAAGAAACACATTTGCAGACTAAAATTTTCGGGTAATCCGTCTTCAGGAGAAAAGAGAAAGGGAGACCAAGCACATTGTCCAGCGCATACTTATCTTTATTTTATTTTTACTTCCATTCTAAACCAGTTTGGATCGTCTTTCTGTTTATCAAGTGAATATATATATATGTGTATATTTATAAATATTGATAAAAATTTCGACCGTGCAATAGAAATAAAACTGAAGTTTATTGGGACTTGTTCAGTTCATCAGGTTGAAATTAATTTGAACTAAAGAGTTTAATTTGAACCTGAAAAACTGGCGTAGTCCCGATAAACCTTAGTTTTATATATATATATATATATATATATATATATATATATATATTATATATATATATAATCTTTCTTACCATTACTTTATTTCGTAGAATAAATGAGTTACATGTAAAAGCAAAGATGGCTTATAAAGTTTTCCTAATCAAGCAAGTAAAAGTAAAAGTGTGAATATGCTCTCTAGAAAAAATGTAAGGACTAATTCTGGTAAGGTAGATGGGTATGGATTAATATTGGTTCATTTGCAATAATATGCTAAAATCAATTAGTTACGCCTAATTGCCAGTGTGCAGTTAGCCTCACCTGATGAGTTGTTAATTATATGAATATTTGATTACCATCAGATGCAACAATATCTCCATTTATATAGTAAATATAACATAATTCTGCATTAATTACATTTTTGATGTAATAATAACTTTGATGATTATACAAGTCATCATAAATTATACAATTCATCAGTTTTTAATAAGTATCCCTCCTCTTCTCGTTTTTCTCTAAGAAAAAAGTAAAATTAGCTGACAGGTGAATGTCAAATATTAAAAAAGTGTCAAACGCCAATTTTATACTTCTATAATTTTTTTTTAAGATTTCGACTTTTTGAATGACGTCAAGGGGAAAAATTGTGTCGTATAAAAATTGTTTTCAGGTTTTAAATTGAATATTTTGTTAACAGTGGCTTTTTATATATCTTATCAACTATAACTCACACAGATTTAGAAGCAAATACGTTCAAACAAATCGTTAAGTAATTAATGATTACTATTCCATTCATTAATAGCGTGTGTATACAGAGAGCCGTTTAAATGATGAAAAGTAATGCAAAAAAAAATCAAATTAAAGAAGGAAATCGTAATTATGGTGTTATTAAATTGCCATCGTTAATGACGTCATTTGCAAAGGAAACGATTAATACATTAATGAACATTAATGACATTTCAATTAGTCCGGAGTATGTAGTTTCAGATTAATTATGAATAAAGGGTGTCCATATTTAAAACAGTATGGCAAAGATAACAGATAAACAGATTAACAGATAGACGATGCACTTTTTTTATACATATTATTTAAGGACTTTTTAATTAAACTTCATAACGCACTTGACTAATTCTGATATCATAATTAAAAGCTTTTAATCTACACGGATTTTATTTTCTCATCAGGTGACATCAGTCTTTGAACGATGTCCAAATTTAAGAAGGCAATCTTTCAACACAGTTGTTAGACTTGTGTTTGATCTCTAAAATTAATTCCTTTTCATTGCACTTACATTTGTTGAACAACTGAAAACATGTGTATCCAGAAGGCAACAGTTTATTATCATTAATGTAATTGAATATTATTTGTAATTAAAATCGAGAGTATGAATACATGAATAACACAATTGAAAATTATAGTTAATAGCAACAATAGTAGATATTAAGTTTATTAGAGCAATTAAACTTTATTTGTAAACAAAGAATTGTTATTGCGTTCTTTAGAAGAATAATTGCTAACGTAGTGCGGGATCTAGGGATGTACACTGACAAACTACTAACGTGGAATCCACATACAAGACTGAAACGACAAGATTTAATGAGACGATATAAGATGCTATCTAGACTTCTCGACAAAAGATCAAATTTGACTCTATACAGCAAAAGACTAACATATACTACAATACTGAAACCGATTAGCACTTACGGACTAAAAATCTGGGGATCAGACAAGCGTACTATACAAACATCCAAAGAATACAAACCACCCATTCGATAATCCTTCAAAAAATTGTATTTCCTCCCTTTTTTTGTTTCTAATGATACAATTCATAATGATTTAAAAATTTCTTTTATCCACCAAGAAATCTGATCAAGATACCGCAAATTTAATGAATCTTTACCCTCCAAGCTAAACTCTTTAATTCCGCAATTATCATCCCACCAGATTCCTACCAACGCTACCAGAAGGCTAAAAAGATGTTGACCCTGAGATTTGCTCAGCAATACTAACTGATTTCCAGTGATCAGAATAATTTATATGGAGTACCACCCATTTCTTCACCCTTCTATTTCATTTTGTTATGTATCACTTAACAATATTACTTGTTACCTGTTGGGTAGTTGTAATCTTTATAAATAAAATAATGATTTTGTCTGTACATTGCTTAGAACTGACTCATTTCAAGTTTTCTTTACGTTTCATACATTGGAGAAACCGAATCCACCCTTAGAAAAATTTCTGTCGGTTTGTCGGTTTGTCGGTTTGTCGGTTTGTCGGTTTGTCGGTTTGTCCGCAAAACTTTGTCACAGGTAAACTCAGCTACCATAAGACATATAAAGCTGAAACTTTTACAGTAGATTTGTGTAGGTCTAACTTAAAATATAGGCTATGAATTGATTGGAAATTCAACGTAGAAGTGAAGTTATGGACGTTTAACGCAAAAATGTTTGTCACAAGTAAACTCAGCCACCATAAGACATAGCGAGCTGAAACATTGACACTGGATTTGTGTGTGCCTAACTTAAAATATAGGCACTAAATAGATTATTAATTCAGTACAGAAGCGAAGTTATGGGGCTTTTAGCTGTATTTTCCTTACTTCACAGACAAGTTTGTTTTGAAAATACACAGGTGTGGCAAGTAGGTATTGTTAGTTGATTTTAATTTCAATTGAGCATATGAATATATTGCGTATTTGACATCATTGAAATGGTGTTTCACAGAGTTAAGGATGTACTATCTATTGAGAATAAATGTTTTGTAAACGAGCAATTCTCAACTCTTAATATGAACAGGGAGGAAAAATCAACAAACAAGTTCTTACGCTATATGAAGCCGAGGAAAGAACTTACAAGTCAGTAAAGAGATTGGATTAGTGACGAAGAAGGAGTTCATTATCTAATTGAATTTCTTGACTCTGAATTTATTTCTCCTGGACTGCCTGCTCATGAGTAAAAACTTAAAGTAGAGCACCAATTATGCTACAATTTAGTAGCAGTAACAAATTTCATTTTACGAAACATGGGTGCCCCAAAACTGTGCAACGGGACACGACTCTGAGTTCGTGCTCTACACAGATATGCCATAGAGGCGGACATAATGACTGGATGTGGTATTGGGGAGTCTGTGTATACTTCACATACCATTGATTCCGAGCCACTGTCTGTTTACGTTGAAATGATTGCAAAGTCGGGTCAGAGTCTATTTCGCAATGGCGTTAACTAAGTCGCAAAGGGAGACTTCATCTAACGCAGGAATACAAGGTAGCAAAACCAAGTTTTTCTCACATGGTCAAATGTAGTTTACATGCTCAACGGTCAGAGGTGTCAACTCTTTCTTCTACCATGAACCTGAAGGACAGACAGCTAATGTAGTGTATAAGCTGGAGGCATTTGTTTAACACTGTAGTAATAATGGTATTTTCTACTATTCTATAATTTCTAATGACATTTTGAAATACCAAAAATGACGGAACTTCTGATTCCTCCGTGGTATAGCCGAAAGGCAATAGGCACACGGCAATAAACCAAAACAGGAACTTCTGATTCCGTCAAAGACGGGTACGTTTGCTATGTATTATATATAACTGTCAACTTTTTTTTAATTTAATATTTGCTTAATAAATACACTGGTAATAATGTAAGGTATGGGACCAGAGTAGCCCAGTGGCTTGCGTGATCGCCGATGACAGTAGTGCAAATGTATTATAAATAAATGTAACAAACAAATATTTTTTTGAATTTAAAATGTGGATAATATAAAAGATGGTAATAAAGTAAAGGGATCTAGCCAGGGTTGCCAGTAGCTTGCTTGCTCGCCGATGACAGTAGTGCAAATGTATTATAAATAAACACAACAAAAATATTTTTTTTTAATTTAATATTTGCGTAATATAAACACTGGTAATAAAGTAAGGTATGGAACCAGAGTAGCCCAGTGGCTTGCGTGCTAGCTTTTGACTGGGAGCACGTTAATTAGAACTAACTCATTTCAAGTTTTCTTTACGTTTCATACTTCAGAGTAGCCACATGTACCCTTAGAATAATTTCTGTCTGTCGGTTTGTCCACAAAATATTGCTACCATAAGACATATAAAGCTGAAACATTGATTGTAGATTTGTGTATGTCTAACTTAAAATCTAATCTTTGTATACAGAGGCTTTTTTTTAGCACTGTACTAATAATGGTATTTTCTACTATTCTATAACTTCTAATTGTAGTATTAGTATAATACTATAATTGATATTTTGGAATACCAAGTATAATAGAATTTTTGATTCCGTCAAAGACGGGTACGTTTGCTAGTAAAATAATAAATAAAAAAAAATTAGCAGAAAGAAACATTTTTTGTAAACAATGAATGATTATTGTTTTTATTAACAGATTAAATTGTTATTTGTAAGCAAAGAATGAATATAGTGTTTAGCTAAAGTAAAAATTATTTTTAAACAAAGTTTTATTTTATTACTTTAGTGTTATGGATAGTTGGGTACTCAAACGTCTTTCAAACAAATGTTCTTTATCAGATTTTGCTCTCTTCGTTTAATAAATTTGTGTCTAATTTCATATTAATTTCTATCAATGAAAAACATTGAGTACCTAAAAACATTATCACTATTAGGGAATAGTTTTTTTAAACCTTTGACCAGGAAAAAGAAGTCTTGCATCGTATTGCATCCTATAGGTTATATTAGGTTGCTGTAGTCATCCCATGCCGTTTATGATACCACACAATGTACATTTTTCATTGGAAATATTAAACTTTGCTTAACTCAAGTGTATTTAGAGTAGAGGTATTTAACGAGTACCTGATATCGTAGAGGCATGGGACTGACGACCTAACGTCGTCTCCAAGCGACGACTAAAGTCTTACTGAATAAATCGCGAGTCAGTCAGAGAGGTTATCAAACCAAACTGGATATGATACTAGTTCAGAATCGAAGAAGACACTGAGAAACGCACAGAGTAAAGACACACACTTACAAACTCAAATTTTTGGTCTTTCTTTTCTCCTGATTGCCCGAAAATTTGAGTGTGTAAGTGTGTTTCTTTACTCTGTATTATGATACCACACAATGTACATTTTACATTGGAAAAGTTAAATTTTGCTTAACTGAAGGATATTTAGAGTAGAGGTTCCAGATTAACCAGTGCAGAAGTGAGCACTATATATATTAGCGAAGGTTGGTAGCAATCCTTCTTGCTACTCACTGAACTGTGAGATCCAATATATTGGATCTACCACAACAACCTTGTCGAGGCGTCTCACTATGCACATCTCTTCAGGAGCGCCAAAGAACCACTAGCAGGAAATACATAAATTCAAAATAAACCGTGAAACCCTTGTTCAAAACACAAAAATAATAGCAAGAGAAAACGAAAGAAGATTACGAATAATAGAAGCATTGTATATCCTAGAGAAATTCCAAGACATAAATAATCAACGTACGAATTTTAGCAGAGTTCTTAGGCTATTCGCTAACGGCAATACTTAGTGCGAGGCACTGCAGGGCATGGCCCACTGCATACCTGAAACCACCCCACCCCCTCTCGTCAAACCACCCAACAGATGTCTCAACCATAACTGGGAATAGTTCAGTTTGTACATTGACTCTCACACGATGTGACATTACAGTGTAATACACCCTATACTTTAGTTGTAAGCTTAGCCTGATGATGGTCTACGAGAACGAAACATGTCGTTTTATTGAAAATAATATTTAGTTAGTTCTTAAATAGTGTTAGATATAAATAGTGTTAAAATGAGTAGTTATGAAAAGGAAAGTTTGGGCCAGTTGATTTTTTTATTCCCAGAGGAACTGAGAAGAGCATGTAGGACATTGGAGAAACTCTCAAAAAAGGTAACCAAGCATGAAAATATATATATATATATATCAATGATTAAACCACAATAAGAATGGGAAAACAAGACTAAGATCTTTCAACCGTAACAAGCGGTCTTCGTCAGAGTCAAAAACCCAACTGTTGGGTTTTTGACTCTGACGAAGACCGCTTGTTACGGTTGAAAGATCTTAGTCTTGTTTTCCCATTCTTATTGTGGTTTAATCATTGATTGTTGTTTCACGTGTTTATATGAAATCTTTTTATTTATATATATATATATATATATATATATATATATATATATTCCTATATTTCGGGAGCAGACCTTCGTTTATGCATGTCTTGTTAAATTAGAGAAATTGAGAGACTCAGTAGAAAAGTGGTGAAATTAAAAATAGGCATAGAATTTAACAAGACATATATATATATATATATATATATATATATATATATATTCCACTTAAAATTCGAAAAAACGATCCAAACTGGACGCAAAATCTGGGTTTTCCTGCCGTTGTGTTTCCGGCGTGCTTGGTCGCCCTTTCTCTCTTTTCTCCTGAAGACGGATCATCCGAAAATTTGAGTTTGTAAGTGTGTCTCTTTCTCTGTGTGTTGCTTTTCTTCGTTTGTGAACTGATATATATATTATATATTATATATATATATATATATATATATATATATTAAATGCTAACTAAAAAGCTAGAACAACAGCTATATTGTTCAAAATCCTGTTGAAAGATTAGTAGAAAAATAAATAAAATAATATTTTTTTCATATAAAATACTTCTCTAAATAGTTCTTTTAGTGTTGAGCATACTACGAGCTCATACTATGAGCATACTACGTATTTCGGGGATAGCAGGAACTTAAATATGAAGTTAAGTGATGGTAGGTCTTTCTTTTTCAAAATTTTCTTACTCTCTCTCAATCTATCTCACACACACACACACACACACACACACACACACACACACACAACCAGCGTGCGAGTACCACACATACACATACATACACACACACACAAGCACAAATAGTTTCTAAAACTATTTTAATTGAATTCAGGGAACCATAAAACTTGTATTTCTGTTGAAAACGCGATTGTGAAATGAACGCCTTGTATAAAGAAGCTACATTTATCTATACTTTATATAAAAAATAAAAAAAACTGAAACTACTTTTACAGAATTACTTACAGGGGTTCCACCAAAAACATTTAAACTTTTTTTTAGTGGGTATGGATTCATTTAGTGTTTCTTGTGAATTATGAAACCGAATAATGTGTATATCTACTTTTTTCCTCCAAAGTAGTCCACTTTACTCCACTTGGATGGAGTTCATTGACATATTTTCACATGATCCAGTTTTTATATTACATGTGTATAATATTGATATAGTATATCTACTTATACTCGTAAGTAGAAGTGGTTAAAATTTGATTCATATTTAGGATGAATCACTAGTCAGTTTTGGAAGATATCTGATTCCCAAATTTCCTGCTATTACAAAAATAGCACTTGACACATTGCTACCATTTCCCACTACCTACTTAGGTAAAACTGGATTTTACTTATATACTGCTATAAAAACTAAATGCTCAAATAGACTTAATGCTGCTGCTGACTTGAAAATCAAAATCTCAAATAAAAGGCCAAAAATGAGTTTGTGTTAAAATTACTAGTCTGTTTTATGTGTTATGTACAAAATATGAAAATTTAAATCATTTTAATTTTGAATTTTTATTCAAAAAATACACATTGCAGTAATATTACTTTTTAATTGTTTTTAAACATATATACTATTTATAAAGGCATGTGAAATTATTTATATTATGATTGTATAAAATTAGAATCTGGGGTTCACGGGAAAGTAACTGAAAGCAAAAAGGGTTCCGCGTCGAAAAAAGTTTGAGAAACTCTGGTCTAAAGAATAGCAAGTTTCCGTTTAAATAATATAATAGTAATATATCTGTACAAAAAATACTAATATATATTCGATAGACAAATCGGAGACTGAGAACATAGCATAATGATGATATCATTAGTAATTACGTTTCCCAGTAAAGTAACTATTACTATCCTTAGAACAATTATTGCTGTTGTTCTCTTTATTCTATATATATATATTTGTTGAGGTATTCTTAATTTAATACAGTCACCTTGTTTTTAGCCTTTTATTTCTGCTGAAATCTCCTTCTGAGAATCTCGCAGTATCTTTGGGTATCGTCCAAGTTCTTTTTAATGAATCATTGCAGTTGAGATTTATAAACTGTTCATTTTACTTAATGGTAGTTAATTTATTAATCACAGGATATACATTTTTTTTATTCAACATTTAATTTATTTTAGTTATTTTTTTACGTTTTATTTTTTTTGCTAATGCCCATCCTTACAAAGAATTAACTCGTCTTGTTTTCCATATATATATATATATATATGAAGATTTCACATAAACACGTAAAATAACAATCAATGATCAAACCACAATATAAAATGGGAAAACAAGACTAAGATCTTTCAAGCGTAACAAGCGGCCTTCGTCAGAGTCAAAAACCCAACGTATATATATATATATATATATATATATATATATAAAAGTTGGATGTAGTCCTTCATTTAAACATGGCCGTCTGAACATTCAAATAATAGTAATCCACCTCTATATATATAAAATGACAATCCTACTATTATTCTCATTATTGTCCTGATGATGGATGTGGTACATTCAAAACATGTCGACTACAAAATTGGTATTAAGCTTTATAGGTTTAATGAAGAGACGAGGAAGAAATTCGGGAAACTGGAAAAATTGTGTAAAAAACAGATACAAGCCAAATATGGGGCGTTATTTAACAATATATATATATATATATATATATATATATATATATATGTGTGTGTGTGTGTGTGTGTGTGTGTGTGTGTGTGTAAATATAAACAAAGAAATATATTTAGTTTTAAGTTCAAATATTCAATTAATATAATATTTTTATCAATTTTGAAAGTTTTTATTATTTTTTTTTAATTCTGAAAAAGATATTTCTGTTATTTATAAGAATGAAACATTCAAATGAACTAACTTCCAAGAAAATGAAAACGTCAAAACAGTTTCTACATTAAACAATACAATGAAAAAAGAAATACAAACTAGAATAAATAAACAGTTGAAGGGATAAACAAGAAGAAACAGACTTTGAAAAAGGAAACAAACAGAAGGATTTGAAAGCTTTATCTAAGTAAAGACATTTTATTTATTTTTTTTTATTTTAAGATAATCTTTTTGGTAGAATAAGTTGGAAATGTATTACGGCTATTCAATTTCATGATACGATTTCTTTTAAAATATAAATTGTCGCTGCTTTGTTTTTAAATTGTATCTAAACTAAATAAATCGAAAGGTGAGCGATCATACATTTTTAATTGGGCAGATGCGAATGAGTCAAATTCTTGGAAGCATTTATTACCAGTGATGGTGAACCTTTTGAGTTCGGTATGCCAAAATTTGAAAAATCGAAACATAATATTCGTGTTTTGTCACACACCACTAAAGTATTAAAAAAATAGAAATATTTAATTGTTGTAAGTTTATTATTTGTTTAATACTATTTAAAATACAAAAACCAAAATTATGAAACCAATGATTTACATTTAGAGTCTTATTTTGCATATTTAATTTTATATTTCATTGCCCTTAACATAGAAAATCAAGTAACGAATATATACATAAACCAATTAAAAAGAAGGTAGCAAACGATAGACAAAGGAATAACTCACTTCCATAGTTCGACCAACGTCGTCGTCAGGAGGCGAAGAGTCCCGCAGGAATATATATATATATATATATATATGTATATACGTTTTTAGTTTTATTTTAGTGAAATGTATTCATTCATTTAATTTTTATTAATAATTAATACTTCGCAAAGTGAGTCTTTGTTATGTTTTTGTCTATGTGTCACAGTTTATTTTAAGTGTAATCTGTCCTGCCGGACCGTTTCCGTTTATCATATTATACATATATATATATATATAGTTCAATATAGACAAAGAAACATAGAGAAATCAAAAGAACACACTTACAGTCTCTAAATTTCGGTTTGAACCGTCTTCAGGAGAGACAAGAGAGGGAAACCAAGCGCACCGGTTCCTTTCCCTCTCTTGTCTCTCCTGAAGACGGTTCAAACCAAAAATTAGAGACTGTAAGTGTGTTCTTTTGATTTCTCTATGTTTCTTTGTCTATATTGAACTATATTTGTCCGTTTTGGATCGTATTTCCAACGAAAAAGTATATATATATATATATATATATGCATTCGTGTAAGAAGACAGCAATTCTTGACGTAAGCATATTTCATTGATATGCACAGCAGCCTCTGCGCTGACTACCTTTAAGCTGGTCTGTTCTAATTTCTTGACAATGGGCTGTATTGGGCTTGTATTAACCACCATATCATTTTATTTTCTCATCAGGTGACATCAGTCTTTGAACGATGTCCAAATTTAAGAAGGCAATCTTTCAACACAGTTGTTAGACTTGTGTTTGATTTCTAAAATTAATTCCTTTTCATTGCACTTACATTTGTTGAACAACTGAAAACATGTGTATTCAGAAGGCAATAATTTATTGTCTTTTGTGTAATTGAATATTATTTGAATTTAAAATCGAGAGTATGATTACATGAATAACACAATTAAAAATTATAGTTAATAGCAACAAGTAGATATTAAGTTTATTAGAGCAATTAAACTTTATTTGTAAACAAAAAATGGTTATTGCGTTCTTTAGAAGAATAATTGCTAATGTAGTGCGGGATCTAGGGATGTACACTGACAAACTACTAACGTGGAATCCACATACAAGACTGAAAAGACAAGATTTAATGAGACGATATAAGATGCTATCTAGACTTCTCGACAAAAGATCAAATTTGACTCTATACAGCAAAAGACTAACATATACTACAATACTTAAACCGATTAGGACTTACGGACTCGAAATCTGGGGATCAGACAAGCATACTATACAAACATCCAAAGAATACAAACTGCCCAATCGATAATCCTTCAAAAAATTGTATTTGCTCCCTTTTTTGTTTCTAATGATACAATTCATAATGATTTAAAAATTTCTTTTATCCACCAAGAAATCTGATCAAGATACCGCAAATTTAATTAATCTTTACCCTCCAACCTAAACCCTTTAATTCAGCAATTATCATCCCACCAGATTCCTACCAACCCTACCAGAAGGCTAAAAAGATGTTGACCCTGAGATTTGCTCAGCAATACTAACTGATTTCCAGTGATCAGAATAATTTATATGGAGTACCACCCAATTCTTCTCCCTTTTATTTCATTTTGTTATGTATCACTTACCAATATTACTTGTTACCTGTTGGGTAGTTGTAATAAAATAATAAATAAAAAATCTGGAGTGGCCTACACTCTACTTTACTATAAGTAACTTAATGTCAAATTTCTTGAGTATATAAAACATAACGTCTCATTTAAGCATAACGTAAACATCTAAATGGGATATAATTATTAGCCTGTCATTCCTGAGGTAGTACAGATAGTGATTGAAGGACATATCAATTCATAAGCTTATTTTTGTACATCACAAATAATTTCATTAGTATAACTACAGCAGTAATAACATTTTTGAAAAACCAATGTGAACATTTCTTGAAACGAAATAGTATCCTACAAGAGAACATGGCTATTGTTCAAATAGCCAGTAGATTTCTTACATCGTTTACTTGACATACTTCTACATTGAATATTAATGTAAAATTTTCAAATTTGAAACAGTAAAATACTCTTTTTTTCTCTGAAAAACTTCTTAAACAGCGAAGAAAATGTTGTTTATAAGGTGATTTGTTAATTAAAGATGTACGATAATTACAGTTATTAATCTCTAAACGAAAGATTTCAATTTTGAATTATCTTTTACATTTTTGGTTTTTAACAGAATTATTATACTGGGAATTTTATGGCTTCTTAGTATTTAATAAGATCATTTTCCTTCCCCTTTGTCAAATAACATATATACGAATTTTTTTTTAATGAGTGTTATCATTTACCTGCACAATATTATTCCTCTTACATCTCTTATAAGTCAATAATATATTTTCATTTTTCCATTAGAAACATCAATTTTATCTCAGTGGATTCGCTCAAAAAATTTCTAAGTCAATGTAAACAATGTAAAAAAATACAAAAAATTCGACAAGTATAGCAGGTGACCTCTTAGTCTATAATAAACAAACAGTTTTTATATCGTTATTGCTCTTTCCCGTAATTGAAACTTCATGAATTTTTTTTTGTGAATTGCTAATTTTTTGTTCCATTTTTGGTCAAATTTTCATTATTTTTTAACGAGCCGTTTAGCGTCAAAAAATCATTTTCTGAAAACACAAATCGTACTCTAACGCCCCTTTAGCGAATGTAATTTTAGAAAAAAATATCTCAACTCATTGTCCATATAATGTTCTATTTATAGGCATAGTTTCATTCTTGTCCGTCAAACAGTATGGCTTGTATCGCTCTCACAAGGTTTGAGATTGAATTATAAGTCAAAATTTTTACATTTTATTGAAAAAAAAATATTTCCTGTTGTCTTAAAATTCTGAATATATTTTTCGTTTGTTGCATTTGTAACTTCAAAGATAATGTCAAAATTTCAAAACTCTAGGGTTATCAGTTTAGGAGAAATAAATGTTTTAAAAAAAACGGTTTTTGGCAAAATAAGTGACTTTCCCATCATGCATAATTCTTCCCAAACAATAGGGATCTTCGTCTAAATGGGGCCCATTTTTGTGTAAAATATCAACTTGATCCATCAAAGATTCTGGACCGTAGCGTGGTAACAAGCAATGCTAACACACGCACCCACCCACCCACCCACCCACCCACCCACCCACCCACACACACACAGACATCATCGTAAAAACGTCATAAAACGACTTCTGGGACCTCAAAACATGTAATTCCGTCAAAATCTCGAGATCGAATTTTTTCACGATCACTATACTTTACTTATAGTAAAGTAAAAATTAGCAGAATGAAACATTTTTTGTAAACAAAGAATGATTGTTTTTATTTACAGAATAAATCGTTATTTGTAAGCAAAGAATGAATATTGTGTTTAGCTAAAGTAAAAATTATTTTTAAACAAAGTTTTATTTTATTACTTTAGTGTTATGGATAGTTTGGTACTCAAACGTCTTTCAAACAAATGTCCTTTATCAGATTTTGCTCTCTTCGTTTAATAAATTTGTGTCTAATTTCATATTAATTTCTATCAATGAAAAAAATTGAGTACCTAAAAACTTTATCACTATTAGGGAATAGTTTTTTTAAACCTTTGAGCAGGAAAAAGAAGTCTTGCATCGTATTGCATCCTAGAGGTTATATTAGGTTGCAGTAACCATCCCATAAGAGAACATTCATAGGCCGAACATATTAGCCGTTTATGATACCACACAATGTACATTTTGCATTGGAAATATTAAACTTTGCTTAACTCAAGTGTATTTAGAGTAGAGGTATTTAACGAGTACCTGATATCGTAGAGGCATGGGACTGACGACCTAACGTCGTCTCCAAGCGACGACTAAAGTCTGACTGAATAAATCGCGAGTCTGTAAGAGAGTTTATCAAACCAAACTGGATATAATACTAGTTCAGAATCGAAGAAGAGTAACGCACAGAGTAAAGACACACACTTACAAACTCAAATTTTTGGTCTTTCTTTTCTCCTGATTGCCCAAAAACTTGAGTGTGTAAGTGTGTTTCTTTACTCTGTATTATGATACCACACAATGTACATTTTACATTGGAAATGTTACATTTCGCTTAACTGAAGGATATTTAGAGTAGAGGTTCCAGTGCAGAAGTGAGCACGTAAGTCACTAGTCTACCCAAGTCTCCATTTTATCTTTATATTATATATATATATATATATATATATATATACATATATAATATACGATATTCGTATATTTCGGGAGCAGACCTTCGTTTATGCATGTCTTCTTAAATTAGAGAAATTGAGAGACTCAGTAGAAAACTGGTGAAACAAGACATATATATATATATATATATATATATATATATATATATATATATATATATATATTAATATATATATAGTTCACACAGGAAAGAGAAAAACAAATAAAGACACACACAAAAGACTCACAACGATATTTCGACAGTCGTTGTCATCGAGCAGAAGTAGTCCCTTTGAGTAGCTGAAGCTAACTGACTGTTTATGTGAAATCTTTTTATATATATATCAATGATATACAAACCACAATAAGAAATGGGAAAACAAGACTAAGATCAGATCTTATTAACACAGATAAACACAAATAGTTTCTAAAACTCTTTTAATTGAATTCAGGGAACCATAAAACTTGTATTTCTGTTGAAAACTCGATTGTAAAATGAACGCCTTGTACAAAGAAGCTACATTTATCTATACCTTATATAAAAAAAATAAAGAAAACTGAAACTACTTTTCAAGAATTACATACAGGGGTTCCTTAACGGACTCTGGGGTTCCACCAAAAATATTTAAACTTTTTTTCTTTATAGTAGGTATGGATTCATTTTGTGTTTCTTGTGAATTATGAAACCGAATAATGTATTTATCTACTTTTTTTCCTCCAAAGTAGTCCACTTTACTCCACTTGGATGGAGTTCATTGAAATATTTTCACATGATCCAGTTTTTATATTACATGTGTATAATATTGATATAGTACAGCTACTTATACTTATCGTAAGTAGATGTAGGTCAAAATTTGATTCATATTTAGGATGAATCACTAGTCAGTTTTGGAAGATATCTGATTCCCAAATTTCCTGCTATTACAAAAATAGCACTTGACACATTGCTACCATTTCCCACTACCTACTTAGGTAAAACTGGATTTTACTTATATACTGCTATAAAAACTAAATGCTCAAATAGACTTAATGCTGCTGCTGACTTGAAAATCAAAATCTCAAATAAAAGGCCAAAAATGTGTTTGTGTTAAAATTCTGTTTTATGTGTCTGTTTTATGTGTTATGTACAAAATATGAAAATTTAAATCTTTTTAGTTTTGAATTTTTATTCAAAAAATACACATTGCAGTAATATTACTTTTAATTGTTTATAAACAAATATACTATTTATAAAGGCATGCGAAATTATTTATATTATGATTGTATAAAATTAGAATTTGGGGTTCACGGGAAAGTAACTGAAGCAAAAAGGGTTCCGCGTCGAAAAAAGTTTGAGAAACTCTGGTCTAAAGAATAGCAAGTTTCCGTTTAAATAATATAATAATAATATATCTGTACAAAAAATACTAATATATATTCGATAAACAAATAAGAGAATATAGCATAATGATGATTTCATTAGAAATTACGTTTCACATTAAAGTAACTATTACTATCCTTAGAACAATTATTGCTGTTGTTCTCTTTATTCTATATATATATATATATATATATATATATATATATATTTGTTGAAGTATTCTTAATTTAAGGCAGTCACCTTGTTTCTAAGACTTTTATTTCTGCTGAAATCTCCTTCTGAGAATCTCGCAGTATCTTTGGGTATCGTCCAAGTTCTTTTTAATGAATCATTGCAGTTGAGATTTATAAACTGTTCATTTTACTTAATGGTAGTTAATTTATTAATCACAGGATATACATTTTTTTTATTCAACATTTAATTTATTTTAGTTATTTTTTTACGTTTTATTTTTTTTGCTAATGCCCATCCTTACAAAGAATTAACTCGTCTTGTCATCCATATATATATATATATGAAGATTTCACATAAACACGTAAAATAACAATCAATGATCAAACCACAATATGAAATGGGAAAACAAGACTAAGATTTTTCAACCGTAACAAGCGGCCTTCGTCAGAGTCAAAAACCCAACGTATATATATCTATATATATATTTATAAAAGTTGGAAGCAGTCCTTCATTTAAACATGGCCCTGTGAACATTCCAATAGTAAGCCACTTCTACATATATAAAATGACAATCCTACTATTATTCTTATTATTGTCCTTATGATGGATGTGGTACATTCAAAACATGTCGACTACAAAATTGGTATTAAGCTTTATAGGTTTAATGAAGAGACGAGGAAGGAATTCGGGAAACTGGAGAAACAGATACAAGCCAAATATGGAGCGTTATTTAATAATATATATATATATATATATATGTGTGTGTGTGTGTGTGTGTATGTAAATATAAACAAAAAAATATGTTTAGTTTTAAGTTCAAATATTCAATTAATATAATTTTTTATCAATTTTGAAAATGATTATTATTTTTTTTTAATTCTAAAAAAAATATTTCTGTTATTTATAAGAATGAAACATTCAAATGAACTAACTTCCAAGAAAATGAAAACGTCAAAACAGTTTCTACATTAAACAATACAATGAAAAAAGAAATACAAACTAGAATAAATAAACAGTTGAAGGGATAAACAAGAAGAAACAGACTTTGAAAAAGGAAACAAACAGAAGGATTTGAAAGCTTTATCTAAGTAAAGACATTTTATTTATTTTTTTTATTTTAAGATAATCTTTTTGGTAGAATAAGTTGGAAATGTATTACGACTATTCGATTTCAAGATACGATTTCTTTTAAAATATAAATTGTCGCGGCTTTGTTTTTAAATTGTATCTAAACTAAATAAACCGAAAGGTGAGCGATCATAATTGGGTAGACGCGAATGAGTCGAATTGTTGGAAGCATTTATTACCAGTTACCAGTGATGGTGAACCTTTTGAGTTCGGTATGCCAAAATTTGAAAAATCGAAACATAATATTCGTGTTTTGTCACACACCACTAAAGTAAAGTACTAAAAAAATAGAAATATTTAATTGTTGTAAGTTCATTATTTGTTTAATACTATTTAAAATACAAACACCAAAATTATGAAACCAATGATTTGCATTTAGAGTCTTATTTGGCATATTTAATTTTATATTTCATTGCCCTTAACATAGAAAATCAAGTAACGAATATATACATAAACCAATTAAAAAGAAGGTAGCAAACGATAGACAAAGGAATAACTAACTTCCATAGTTCGACCAACGTCGTCATCAGGAGGCGAAGAGTCCCGCAGGAAAATATATATATGTTTTATGAAAATACATATATGTGTGTGTTTTTCTCAATTTTTGTTTTATATATGTGTTCTTTTCCATATCACTAACCCGATGATGACTTGTGTAAAAGTCGAAAGCTTGTTCGTGTGCATTTTAACTTTTGTAAGTACTTGTTTTTTGTCACTCTAATTGTTTTTATTTTCTGTATTTGTTTTTAATTCATTGTAATTGTTGTTGTTTCTTATTTGTATTTTGTATCATATTAAAAAGTTTTGCCTTTTATATATATATGTTTTTAGTTTTATTTTAGTGAAATGTATTCATTCATTTTATTTTTATTAATAATTAATACTTCGCAAAGTGAGTGTTTGTTATGTTTTTGTCTATGTGTCACAGTTTATTTTAAGTGTAATCTGTCCTGCCGGACCGTTTCCGTTTATCATAGTATATATATATATATATATATATATATATATATATATATATATATATATATATATATATAGTTCAATTTAGACAAAGAAACATAGAGACATCAAAAAAACACACTTACAGTCCCTAATTTTCAGTTTGAACCCTCTTCAGGAGAGACAAGAGAGAGAAACCAAGCGCACCGGTTCCTTTCCCTCTCTTGTCTCTCCTGAAGACGGTTCAAACCGAAAATTAGAAACTGAAAGTGTGCTCTTTTGATTTCTCTATGTTTCTTTGTCTATATTGAACTATATTTGTCCGTTTTGGATCGTATTTCCAACGAAAAAGTATATATATATATATATATATATATGCATTCGTGTAAGAAGACAGCAATTCTTGATGTAAGCATATTTCATTAGTATGCACAGCAGCCTCTGCGCTGACTACCTTTAAGCTGGTCTGTTCTAATTTCTTGACAATGGGCTGCATTGGGCTTGTATTAACCACCATATCATTTGGCCAAGAGACAAACTAACTTAGTATGAGGAGATATAAAAAGAAAATCACATTTACAGACGGAAAACAATACTTTATAACAGGACACAAAAATACAAGTGAAAACAACTATATGCTCACATATCAACGACTAAACCATGGTAAGAAATCAAAAAACTGGCTTAGATCTTTCAACCAAAACAATTGGTGCTCAACAGAGTCCAACTGATACTAAACTATCAGAACAAATTAATACTGACTCAGATCATTGTTTTGGTTGAAATATCTGAGTCATTATTCTGATTTCTCATTGTGGCTTAGAAGTTTATTTTTATTTCACGTATTGTGAAATCTTTATATATATCATCAAGAAAACAATTCATAAAGGATAACAAACGTTTCAGAGTAAACTATAGGTACAGAGTAAATAGAAAAAGAAACTTACAGTCTCTAATTTGTGGGCTTACCGTCATCAGGAGAGAAGTGATAGAGATACCAAGCACACTTTCGAAGCGGTTGGCAGTTGGTCTCCAACCGTTGCCTAACAAGTGCGCTTTGTGTCCTTATCTCTTCTTTCGTAATGACGGTTAGACCAAAATTAGAAACTGTGTGTTTTTCTATTTACACTGTACCTATAGTTTACTCTGGAACGTTTATATATAGACATATATAGTGTTTGTACTTTTTTGCACCAATATGCATTTCTTGCTTAGAACGAAATTGAAACATATTGCTTCCAGTAAATAAATTGATACTTGCTATTTAGCAAAAGAAACCTAATATGTAGTTTTTCCTAAAGAGATCAATCCTTCTTATTTAACACAATGGTTAAATTTTAGTTCTCCTAACTTACTTAGCGCTGAAGTTTAAATTATTTGTTCACCTGGCAAAGAAATTCTTTCTTTTTTCCCATACTTTCTTCTTTTACGATTGGATTATTTATTTCTTTTTTACGATTTAGAGCACTGAATAACAACTTGAATTACACTTTCTTTGAACAGGATTTGATATTTGTAGTTATGAATACAGAATCAATTGCTTTTCGTTAGTTTATAATATTGAGAACTAATATATTTAGAATAGAGAAAGCAAGCCGTTTGAAGCTACCATTACTGAGTTTTTGTTTTGTTCTAGTGGTAATTTATTAGATAAACAGGGACTACAGTCGGCAAAAAAGACTTCTGGGTTTTTGCCAAGATTGAGTGACTTCTCCTCAGGGTGTATACCGATCTATCCACTTTTAACATTTACTTAATTGCAAGGCAATTGATTTTCTCTTAGACCATTATATATTTTTCAAACCTTGATGTGGTGTGTATTCATTCAACGTTTACTTACTTAATTGTAAGGCAATTGATTTTTCTGCTGTCTGCTATGTATTTCCCAAATCTTGATGAAGTGTGTGTATGTGATCTAAGGTTTCCATGA
>JAPFBL010000077.1:2862500-3057500 GCA_026182355.1 Hermatobates lingyangjiaoensis | reverse complement strand
TTTTTGATATATGTGTACTTTATGTATTCTTGGAATACAGTGTTGATTTAAAACCGTTCCTCTATGTGTGACTTGCCACCAGTATATGTTATAGGGAAAATAAATGAATAAGAGGAACTGTAATGGTTACAAATATGTAAGGAATGATTACGAATCAATTTTTTTTTTAAATAAAACTCAATTTTAAAAGTTATGTAAAACTTTCATTTCAGGTATACTGAAGTACAATATTTGATAGTTTTGTCAAAAGACTATATGATAAATGGGGATAAATTGAACACGTTAACTAGAACACGTTTACAAGGGATCCCAACGCTTTATCGATTCAAGCTGTTGTGTCAGATGTAATCTGACATGCAGATGTAATTTCTTTAATACTAAAGATAATAAAATAATTATCTTATTTTAAATTTGTCATAGCACATTTTCATTTAAATTATATGAATAGTTATGCATTTTTTTGTATTTAATATCACAAAATATAGATTATATCAATTGATGATTATTTTAATTTTTGAAAAGGAATTTATTATTTACTTTTAATAAATTATTTATTATGAACTTAGCAATTTTAACAAATATGTAGTAAACGAATCTGAATAATGATTACTGTTGTAAGGTAATAGTTATCCTTTTTTTAGTTTTATACTGTTTTTAAAAAAGATTTATGAAATATTTATTGTAGACTACTCACGTGAAGATAACACTGAAGTCAAACACACAACTCTTAAGAATAACTAAAAGAGAGGGGAAAAATTATGATTTGTTTTGATAGAAAGTAGGTTAAATAAACCTTTCTGACTCAATATTGCAGACAAAATAATAAAGCGTACTTCGACTTCTAGAAATATAAGGTACTCAAAATAAATAATCAAATAATAACTAGTAGCCAGGAACATCGAAATATACACCAGAAATAACAAACACAGGATTGAAAGGTATCTAAAAATATAAGATGATAATAATGAATGAACTATAAATAATGAATAAATTATATATATATATACGAGTTCGAGATTAACAAAGAGCAACACACAAAGTAGGGAAACACACTTACAGACTCAAATTTTCGGGTAATCCGTCTTCAGGAGAAAAGAGAATGGGAGACCAAGCACGTTGTAGACGCAACGGCAAGTAACCAACCCGGCAACCGCCAGTGCTGTCAACCGTACCCAGTCTTAAAGTATAGAATTAGGAGAAGATATAAACAGAAATTCAGATAAGCAGTACTGGTTGGATAAAACTATAAATAGGTGAAAAATTATAAGCAATATAAGATAAAAACAAACTATATATATATATATATATATATGATCAAACCACAATAAGAAATGGGAAAACAAGACTAAGATCTTTCAACCGTAACAAGCGGTCTTCGTCAGAGTCAAAAACCCAACTGAACACTAGATGCAGAAAACATCTGGTGAGGAGTTGAGAAGAGTGGGAGGGAACCACATTTCTTATTGTGGTCTGATCATTGATTGTTGTTTCACGTGTTTATGTGAAATCTTTATATATATATATATATATATATATATTCAATGTTTTGTTATTGAGGGCTAGGTCAAGTAAAAGAAAATAAACTACTTGACCTAGCCCTCAATAACAAAACATTGAATAGAATAGAAGAGGTCAATAACAATTTTTGAGTTTATATATATATACACTTTTTTTCGTTGGAAATACGATCCAAAACGGACAAATATAGTTCAATATAAACAAAGAAACATAGAGAAATCAGAAGAACACACTTACAGTCTCTAATTCGATATTATCGATCGCTTCTAAAGCGATAATGTCTAAAAGTTCCTTGCCTTTTCACACTTTTTTTTTTGTTTTTAATAATTTATTTCATTTGTTATTATAATTTGTATTCTTAGTTTTATTTTATTTTACCATAGCTTAGTCAGTACTTTTGTTTATGTATCAATTTCTCTGTATCAATTTCCCTTATTTTTTCAATTTTTTCTTTTTTATATATTTATTGTTTTCATATTCCATTAATTTATTGTAATTATAAATTATAAATTAATTATAAATTGATTCCTGTCTACCTTATTTTCTGTGAACGGGCGCGCATGCGGCAACACTGTTGGTCTCCAACCGTCTCTGATCCAGTGCGCTTGGTTTCCCTCTCTTATCTCTCCTGAAGACGGTTCAAACCGAAAATTAGCGACTGTAAGTGTGTTCTTCTGATTTCTCTATGTTTCTTTGTTTATATTGAACTATATATACAGTATACTATATAAATACAGTATATATACTATAAATATACAGTGATGAATATATCACTGTATCATGATTTGTAAATGGAACTATTTCTAGAGTGATTAAAACAATTGGCCAACACACCATTAAAACATGTTAGTCTGCCAAAATTTCAAGATTGATTTTTTTTTTAATAATAATCATTCTTTAACTACAGTGAAGTAGAAGGTCTTGCGTAATGCTAAAATGATAATTATTGTGAACGATTTTCTTCTGATTGTTGATTGACTATTCCGTTGTTACGTCTTATCACTTGTAATTAAGACGTATAAGATAATGAAAGGTATTTTTTAATTGTTTAAAGCCAAGTAATATGATAGTAAAACAGTGTTTTCTTGCAATGTTAAATATATTCATTACATAATTGTGTCGCATAAAGTAGTGCCAAAAGTGATACTTTAGTAGTAAATTTGAAGAAAAAATGTGTTTAATTTTCTCGGTGTTAGTTCAACAATATTAAATAATATTATATGAAATATCGTTTACTTTATATTTTAAAGTAAGTTTATATTTATAATTACTTTGTTACAAATATTTATATTTACGAACTAAACAGCAGGGAAATATAGTTGTATTTTTAAATTGTTATCCCTAGTCAATAACAGTATGCTATTAAGTTTGTCTTGGTGAATCACTGGTGCCGTGTCTACATACCATGAATACCATGAATGAATACCATGATCGAATAATTGAGCTGTTATTTTTGAAAGAGCACTTTCTAAAAAAAAACGAGTTAACGATAATTTTAGTAAGATATAGACATATTCTCTTCATATTTTTAATTATACATTCAATGGACTATGATTTTGCCATAAAGTAAAAGAAAAACGTTTTGCTATAAAATGTTACCGCAAAAATATTTTTTTTGAAAGTGGAATAAGTCCATTCCTAATAGTTATAATTAAAACAACTTTCTTATTTCAATTATTACTGATTATTTTGACTGCACTGTGCACTCTATTTACCATGATACTTCACTAAACTAGTAGTAAAAGACAAATAATTTCAAAATTATAAGTTTTTTTTTTTGTTATCTTAACGAAGTTATTTACATTATACACTTGTTTATTCATATCGCTTTTTTAATATAACTAAATTAACTCTTAATGAAATTGATTACTCGAGTATTTAAATGACTTCATTATTACTTTTTACATTAAAAATCCATTTTAGTAAAGCAAATGTTCTATAAAAACATGGACTTAAATTTATTCTAGTTTTTATTTTTTTGTAATTCGTTATTTTTGAAAATGGTCCATTTTGATCTAAGGAAATCATTTATTTTTTTTAAAAAAATTATTAATTATTATTTCATAATAAAATTTAAAAGGTGTATAGTATTAAAAACATCACTCGAATAGATTAACGTTTGCCAATATTTCTAAATTAACTCAAATGCAAGTCCTTAATTATCCCCATACATAAAAAAATGGACTTTCAAAAATAACAGCTCAATTTATACTTGTGCCCCTAGCGTCCTGAGCAGTAATTAAGAGTAGAATGATTTTTATCTGGGCCATCATAATAGTTTTTTCGACTCAAAACGTGTTTTTTCATGGAAAAATTAGACAAACAGTTTCAAAGCAAACTCATTACTTTCATAAACTCTATATTTGATATTGAAGACAAGTAAAAGTGATATTAAAAATCACCAATTTAAAATAAATTTTCTTTTATAATTTCTATATTTCACTCATAGGGAATTGTAAAAATTATATTATAGTAACATTGTGTACTATTTGCTTTACTACATTGGTTACATCAATGGTGTAGTTAAGTTGTAAAGTTTTTTACTGACCTATATAAAAGAGAACGGCTTTTTTAACTGACTGTCAACTCGTAAACAATCCAGCCTAGGTAGGTGGAGGTTATTTTCGACTAAAATACGTTAATAGCTGCTAAAAATATCTCTTGATGATTTAGATGTATCTTTGTATATTATTTATATGTGATTTGTCACGGTGTTACAGGTTTAGTTAGTTGTCTTATAATAATAGAAATATGACGAAAACGAGTGACACCATTATAGAAAATACGAACGGCTCTACTGTATACTGTACGTCTACTACTGTCTACTGTACGCAAATAAAATGAAATTGAGGCAAATCCATCAATATAATCCTAAAACTCTTTGCAGAGTTAAGTGCATATCTTGCACCAACAGTAAGCCTACTCAAGATAAATGTTACCAAGTTAGGAAAAAATAATATAATAAAAAGAGCTATTTATTCCCTCTCTAAGAGTCTTAATTTTGTAACTATCTTAATTGATTTCAGCGTTACCAACATATACAGAGATGAAAAAAAAAGGCTTAATTAATTATAATTGGGCGTAACCTATTAGTTTTAACATTTCTTTCTAATTAAATAATATAATTATTAAATAATTACATGCATTATTTGCACGTCTAAAACTTTTAAAACACTATTTGTATAGAAAAAATTGATTTTCGTTTTCTGCTTTCAGGCTTCAAGTAATTACATGCATTATTGGCATGTCGCAAACTTTTAAATCACTATTTCTATAGAAAAAATTGATTTTTGTTTTCTGCTTTCAGGCTTCAAGTAATTACATGCATTATTGGCATGTCGCAAACTTTTAAATCACTATTTCTATAGAAAAAATTGATTTTTGTTTTCTGCTTTCAGGCTTCAAGTAATTACATGCATTATTGGCATGTCGTAAACTTTTAAATCACTATTTCTATAGAAAAAATTGATTTTTGTTTTCTGCTTTCAGGCTTCAAGTAATTACATGCATTATTGGCATGTCGCAAACTTTTAAATCACTATTTCTATAGAAAAAATTGATTTTCGTTTTCTGCTTTCAGGCTTCAAGTAATTACATGCATTATTGGCATGTCGCAAACTTTTAAATCACTATTTCTGTAGAAAAAATTGATTTTTGTTTTCTGCTTTCAGGCTTCAAATAATTACATGCATTATTGGCATGTCGCAAACTTTTAAATCACTATTTCTATAGAAAAAATTGATTTTTGTATTCTGCTTTCTTGTTTGAAATAATTACATGCATTATTTGCATGTGTCAAACTTTTAAATCACTATTTCTATAGAAAAAAATTGATTTTTGTACTCTGCTTTCTTGTTTGAAATAATTACATGCATTATTTGCATGTGTCAAACTTTTAAATCACTATTTCTATAGAAAAAATTGATTTTTGTATTCTGCTTTCTTGTTTGAAATAATTACATGCATTATTGGCATGTTGCAAACTTTTAAATCACTATTTCTATAGAAAAAATTGATTTTTGTACTCTGCTTTCTTGTTTGAAATAATTACATGCATTATTTGCATGTGTCAAACTTTTAAATCACTATTTCTATAGAAAAAATTGATTTTTGTATTCTGCTTTCTTGTTTGAAATAATTACATGCATTATTGGCATGTGTCAAACTTTTAAAGCACTATTTCAAATAGAAAATGTTTTTTTCTGCTTTCAGGTTTCAAAGACTTCACGATGAACACAGCCAAGTCCGGACTGAGCGTGGGCGAGAAAGCCTCCTTCTGGATGTACGGCAAGATTTCTACCCTTTCCAAGAAGTGGTTCACCCATATGTTTCTCATATTTATCGTCGCCGCTTACTCCTTCCTTGGAGGACTTCTCTTCCAGTATATCGAAGGGTCTGCCGAAGAGAAAGTTTTTACAGACAAATATAAAAGTAGAAGAAAACTAGCCAGAGATATAATAAAAGTCAGTATATTTCTTTAAGTATATTCTCTTTTTTTTTCGTTGTTTTTTATAATTTAGTATATTATATATTATTACGTATAAATCAAAACATGAAAAAGTCTGCTAGGACAACATAGCAAAAAAATAGCAAGAAAAAAACACATAAAAACAACACACAACTCACTTCAATTTTCAACCTCTTTGTTATCAGGAGGAGGAGAAAAAAAAGAAGAAGAGGAGTTAAACAGCAACCCTTGTTTGTTTTGCCGAGTTGTTGTTTACCAGCTGAGCAGAGCTCCTCTTCCTCTTCTTCTTTTTCTCCTGATGAGTTCGATGTCGGAATGTTGCATGTTGTTTCTACGTGTTCTTTCCTTATAATCGTTTGATATGTTGTCCTAACGGACTGTTATATTTTGAATTATTGCGAAATTAACACCAGTTTTTCTAGTCTTTGTAATAATATATAATTATAACATATAAATACTTTGTACTATTACTGTACTGATAAAGGATCTAAAACAAATCCTTCCAGTGATAACAACAAAATCATAGAGTACTTCAATATTTGTATTTCCTACTTCAATTTACCCCTGAAAGAAGAAAATTTGTCCTAAAATCAAATCTCATTATTATATATGATGCTAACTTTCTTGATCACAACTGTCGATATAATCGTTGAGTTTGAATTTTGAGGATATTGGAAAAGTTTGAATAAACTCCTTTATACCAACGTTTTGATCTATATTTACGTCATCTTCAAAGCTGGAAGATATGTTTTTGTACAATGTACTGCTATTTTATAATTTAAATTTTATTTAAGTATGCATTCATGATATAAACAACGGTTATTCATTTATTTGAGAACTACAGATTATTAACATATTATTGATATATGTAGTTCTATTATACAGAACTACATATATTGCCATCCCTCTCAGGACTATTGTTCTTTCCTGCACGTTACACTCTTTTAAAATACCACTCTTCCCTCCCACTCCTCTCAATCCCTCATTCATCAAGTATTTTTAAAATAAATAAGAAACCGTGGTTAATACTCGTACCATAAATGAACACTTCATTAAAATTTAAATTGTGAAATAGTAGTGGTTATTGTAGAAATATGTTCTAGCTTTGAAGATGACGTAAATATAACGAAATATATACGTCAAAACGTTGGCATAAAGGGTTTATTCAAACCTGACCAATATCTTTAAAATTTAAATTCGATGAATAGTTATATAGGTATGGTATGCAGTGTTCGAAGTAGTGCAGGGATGACACTGGTCTATCCTACCGATTCCGACAACTACACTAAAACAATGGTTTTATGTAGGAATTTAATGTTTAGTATTTAGGGTGTTAAAAAAAACTTCTGTAATATTTCAACAGAGTCCCGTTCCTTGTTAAATAAACTATAGTTTTACCGTATCATGAGTCATTGGACCCTCTTCCTAGGCTAGTACGATAACTTGATTTTAATTTAATGTTTTCTAATTGTAATAACTTGAGCAATATGTTAATAAAAAAAAAACTCTCCCATGGAACTGGAGTCCGATGGTATTTATAACATTCCGTGCAAAAATTGCCATAAGATTTATAATGATCAAACAGATAAATCTTTAAAGACACGTGTAAAACAACACCAACACAACGTAAGTACAGAGGAAAAAAGTAGTGTTTTATTCTTGCATATAAATAATGAAAATAATTATATTGATTGGACCAGAGTTAAATTTTTACCTATGAAAAATTACTGTTGCTAAGAAATATCATCAAATCCTCTCTGATTAAATTTAATAGATGTAATGTTATAAACATTAGTAACGGTTTGTTCAAACTTTACTCAGTGTTAACAACAGCAATAGTCTCTTTTAAGACGGTTGACAGCTAGAGGATAGTTTTTTTACTTTTTCTTACTGTTCTTCTTTGTTTACCCAAACATCCATCTCTATCTGAACCTTTGTCCTTTCCTGCACTTTCACCCTTTTAAAATACCACTCTTCCCCCCGCTCCTCTCAACCCCTCGCCAGATGTTTCTGCATCTTGTGTTTCAGCTGAGTTTTTGACTCTGACGAAGACAGCTTGTTCCGGTTGAAAGATGTTAATCTTTTTTTCCCATTTCTTATTGTGGTTTTATCATATATATATATATATATATATATATAAAAGATTTCACATAAACACGTGAAACAACAATCAATGATTAAACCACAATAAGAATGGGAAAACAAGTCTTGTTTTCCCATTCTTATTGTGGTTTAATCATTGTATATATATATATATATATATATATATATATATGGGCCGTACAGGCTCGGGACCGACGGCTTAACATCCTCTCCGAGGGAGGACGTACTCAGATTTATTCACTTCCCGAGTGAATAAATCGAGGGACGGGATGGGATCGAACCACAGACTACTAGGCCAAAGTGGAGTATGTTAACCACTGAGCTAACCTGGCCCCTACTACACTTGGTCTTAATATCTATAATTACTCAGACACACACACACCCACAACACAGAAAGACATACACTATCATACTATTTGCAAATCAAATCTACATCACGCTTAATTATTACGAGGGTGAAATAAAAAAATTCAAGGATCTGAAAATGAATTTTCTTCCATGTTTATTATAACTCTTCCTTAATAAACTGACATTGATTAAATTAATGAATTTCTTAATCAATTGGATTTATTTATATAAATACGGAATATGTGTATAAATACGGTTTTCAAAAATAAGTTAATTATAACAATTTTTTATTTTAAAATCAAATAATAGAGAATGAAAAATTTTAGTACAAGACTAATGCATTTTCCATCTTCTGAATCGTGTAAGGCAGTAAATGAGTAGCATCCTAATGATTGTGACATGTCATACACACATATACACACACATATACATATCCACTTAAAATTCGAAAAAACGATCCAAACTGGACGCAAATCAGTTCACAAACGAAGAAAAGCAACACACAGAGAAAAAGACACACTTACAAACTCAAATTTTCGGATGATCCGTCTTCAGGAGAAAAGAGAGAATGGGCGACCAAGCACGCCGGAAACTCAACGGCAGGAAAACCTACATACATATATACATACACACACACATATACACGTTATACTCATATATTTTAACTATATAGGAGATATGATCATAGATATAACTTACGAAAGTTCTGATGTAGTTAAATCCTCTTTATAAACTCATATAATTTAATGAAAGTCAGGATATTATTACATCCAAGATATAATTACATATAACGATGATGATAGTCGTAATTTTACTTATTAGGGATATAATAATACATAATGGATATGAAAATGACCAGACTGAAATATTAAGTTGTAAATATAGAGTCAGTCTGAAATTCCCAATTTTATAATATTCTGGTTAAATCATAGGTAATTATAATTAAGCCGCGTATTATATTAATCACTTCTAATAAAAGATAGTGACATGTCACACTATTCTGGCTAAAATCGAATAACTTGGAATGCACAATCATCAAGATTAATCATAAATACTCCTATTGCTCAATCATTAGGAACAATCATAAATACTTGTAATTCCGAATCATTACGATGATAAATAAATTCTTGTAATATATCACAATCATTCATATTAATCATAAATGCTTGTAATTCCGAATCATTACGATGATAAATAAATTCTTGTAATATATAACAATCATTCATATAATCATAAATGCTTGTAATTCCGAATCATTACGATGAAAAATAAATTCTTTAATATTATACACAATCATTCATACTAATCATAAATGCTTGTAATTCCGAATCATTACGATGATAAATAAATTCTTGTAATATATCACAATCATTCATACTAATCATAAATGCTTGTAATTCCGAATCATTACGATGAAAAATAAATTCTTGTTAATTTATCACAATCATTCATACTAATCATAAATGCTTGTAATTCCGAATCATTACGATGAAAAATAAATTCTTTTAATTTATCACAATCATTCATACTAATCATAAATGCTTGTAATTCCGAATCATTACGATGAAAAATAAATTTTTGTAATTTATCACAATCATTGGATACTAATCATAATACTTGTAATTCCGAATCATACGATGAATAATAAATTCTTGTAATTTAATTTAATCACTATACTAATCATAAATACTTGTAATTCGAATCATTACGAATTAATAATTAATATTCTTTTAATTTATCACAATCATTCATACTAATCATAAATGCTTGTAATTCCGAATCATTACGATGAAAAATAAATTCTTGTAATTTATCACAATCATTCATACTAATCATAAATACTTGTATGTCACAATCATTAATACTTGTAATTTACAATCATTGGATCTAATCATGATTAATCCAATTCACAAACAATGGAATTTATATATTGTTGTAATTTAATGTTTATTTATTTATGGCTAAAGATGAAAATATGTAATTCGCAATCATTAGAAATTTATTAATGTTAATCATAACTACTTGTAATTAATAATTATTATGGGTAATCATAAATAGTCGTAGTTAGTAATCAAGGGTAATCATAAATGCTTGTGAGTCACAAATATTAAGTCTAATCATAAATACCTGTATGTTACAGTCATTAAGTCTCATCATAATACCTGAATATTACAGTCATTCAGTCTAATCATAATACCTGAATATTACAGTCATTAAGTCGAATCATAAATACCTGAATGTTATAGTCATTTAGTCTCATCATAAATACTTTTGCTAGAATCATTAAGGCTAAGTATAAATACTTTAATTCACAACCATTAAGACTAATTATAAATACTTGTTGAATTAGAGTCATTGTCCTTCCTACACAATGCTTCTTTTTTCGTTTTGATTACCGATTGACTAACTGGAGACAATCTTTCATTTCCTAGATTTTATTGATCAATAAAAGCCATAAACAAGCTCTTGTTACTTTAAAAAGACCTCTCAAATGTATAAATAGACATAAAGTTCCCCTGTCTCATGTTAGACTGGACTGTTGAAATGTTGATGACTGTGCTAAATTTAAACATTAGCACTCTCTGCTTTTGGATCCCACTAAGTCGATTAGACAGTCATTCTTCGGTTACAATTTAACTTACATTCTTTTTATGTCATTATTCAATTACAAACATATTTGATGCCATTGATGAATTATTATTCTCTCATCAATTATTAGCTAATACAACTTGCCAATATGATTTATCTTGCATCAATTAGCACCCCTGTTGCCTAAACATGGTTAATTTACAACTTCTAAATAGCTTATAGGATGTTTACTGGTGATGAGTGACTAAGAAACGCATATGCCGGGACACTCGTAAATATTTTAAGTGACCATTAAAGTACACAAAACATCTGGTATATATACACAAGAAGCAAAAGAACTATTGTAACCATATCAGAAGTGACTCCAATGGACATTTTTAGTGGCCCCTAAAGGGCTTATAAGTATTTTTCTGATGTTTATGGACGAAAGCTATAATACATATTTCAACGCGAGGACATTTAAAGTAATTCTTAAATGATTATTTTATCACTCTGGTGAGATCAGATCGATTAACGAATGCGTCGTATGTCGGAAGTGATCTAAGATGCATTATGAGTGACCCTAAGGATGATTATCTGAAAGTTAATATATCAAACGAAACAACGATACAAACAAATTACCATTGACAAGTGGAGATATTTTAAAAGAACCCTTGAGACTTTTCGACTTTAGTCATGGATAAGTCATTTTAAGTGACCCTTAAAGACTCCTCGTAAAATTCAAAAGTGTAAAGACCAGAGCTATCAAAATTATATTATGAAAGTCTGCAGTAACACAAGGAATAATTTAAATGAATTTTGAAGGATATATATATATACCTTTCTGTTATCATACATCACAGCTGCTAAACATCGATGACATAATATATATATATATATATATATATATATATATATATATATATATATGAAAATACTGAACAGTTCAAACCATACAGATAAATAACTAAAAAATAACAACATATAAAGAACTAGAACCTTTACTGGATCAAAATTGGGTGTCGCATTCCATCCAGAATATTGAACGCCCCTACCTCTTCTTCTTCCCTTCTACTCTCTTCCTGATGACAAACTTCGGTCCGAAATATTAATCCAGTAAATTTTCTCGTTCTTTATGTGTTATTTTTTTCAGTTTTATATATAAAGTACAAAGTTTGATAGTTAACTATAAAAAATTGTATAATTAGACTGTATAAACCGTTATTCTAAAATCCAATAACAATGTTATGACGATGGCTATCGCGTAATGGTGATAGCGTCAGTCTGGAGGGCTGTGCGACATGCAAATGAGCCCGATTAGCCAAGGCAAGCGCTGGAGAGGTGTACTGGCAAGTCTGTATTTAGCCCAGGGAAGTGAGGAGGTCGGCAGCACCTTACTGCCGTCTGGCTTCAGTCCAGAATACATCGAGTCTGACCAATGCACTGGCTCAAGTACAAAACAGTCTTCTTTTATTGTCTTCTTCATCTTTTAATTAGCGTTAATTCAATATCAGTCTGCCTTTTTTTTTTTTTTTTTTTTTTAAATATCTGCATACTTTCTTAATGTGCATTCCTTCCCTCCCGCCTTCATACACACATATAATGTCAGCCAAAACTCAGGTCCACTAAAGAAAGACAAAAACTCACAAAAACAATTTTGCCACAACAGCGACATTAATAGAAAAAAAATGGAACAAATGTCTTGTACATAGAACTTTACAAACAAAACTTCACAATAAACACATCAAATGAAAATTGAACGTTCACACCACAGTAAAAAAATCAGAAATGAAGCTAAGATTTACCAACTAACAGGTTGTACCTATGATAAAAAGACACACACACATATATATATACGGTACTATTTTCTTGACCATTAAAAATTAACAAACACTTTTTCTTCTTCTCGGAGTTTGGTCAGGGTAAATATATTGATCATTGATTGTTATTTCACGTGTTTATGTGAAATCATTATAAATATATATATATATATATATCGCTTTGTATCGGTCGGTGGACGCTTTCACATCTCCACTCCTGTGTTTCTTCCTCTTTTTCTTTTTCTTCTCTCCGACAAACGGCAAGAAAGCCAAAATGACTGAGAATCCTGAATCTTAGTCTCTTTTTGTGTTTCCTAGTTGAAACTTTAATTATATATTATACATGTACAAATTTAAATGTTATAAGGACCCGATCAGTTCTTCACATTCAAATTAAATTCTCATTGCCAATGATTCGGTTTTTATTTAAAACATTTTTTATAGGAAGGGTATAAAATTTTGAAACACAAAAATTAAATATTGAAGTGAAGAACTGACAGAGTCCTATAGTCAGGATTCGTTCAATTTTCTAGTTTCAAAAAGAAACTCTCGTTGCCAACGTTTTGGTTTTATTTTAAAACCATTTTCATAGGCCTCAAACAAAGGATAATAAGAAATCACATATCAACATTCAACATATAAACAATATGAAAATAGATTGTTACAACTTATAAATATTACAACCATAAGTTTTTCAGAGATATATAAAATAATATGGCTTAAAAAAGTAAGAACTTTTTGAATAAGAAAATAAAAGTTACATTATTTAAAGGAATTTGAACTTAACTAGTCAAAACCTTTAACTAGACTAATAAGATAGCATTACAAGTAAGCTCAACAACTCCACTCAACGGTACTAAGTAAGACAAATTTCACTAAAACTCAGCATAACAGTCTGAGTCCAACGTTTTTTGGACTCATAACAGATTTTGAGTCCAAAATAAATATTCCTTAAATGAGGAATATCACTTCTATGTTTAATCGAACTTAGATCCTTATTAATATGTAACATTTCAAGTGTCTTCCTTCTTTGCTCATCTTTTTCATTTTCTATTACTATTGTATCTTCAAAATCGAACTTGTGACCTTCGTTTATAGCGTTCTCAGCTAAGGTTAATACACCTATTCTATCAAACGGTTTGTAAATTATTGGAATCTTTATATATATATATATCAGTTAGCTTCAGCTATTCAAAGGGACTACTTCTGCCCGATGACAATGAATGTTGAAATATGGTTGTGAGTCTTTTTTGTGTGTGTCTTTATCTGTTTTTCTCATTCCTTTGTGAACTATATATATATAAAGATTTCACATAAACACGTGAAATAATAATCAATGATCAAACCACAATATGAAATGGAAAAAGAAAGCTAAACAAGACAGCTTGGTTTTTGACTCTGACGAAGACCGCTCGTTATGGTTAAAAGAGCTTAGTCTTTTTTTCCCATCTCACATTGTGGTTTGATCATTGATTATTATTTCACATGTTTATTGTGAAATCTTGTTTTATATATATATACACACTTTTTCGTTGGAAATACGATCCAAAACGGACAAATATAGTTCAATATAGACAAAAAAACTTTAAGAAATCAAAAGGACACACTTAGAGTCTCTAATTTTCGGTTTGAACCGTCTTCAGGAGAGATAAGAGAGGGAAACCAAGCGCACTGGTTCAGAGGTTCAGAGGAGATGGTCTCCAACCGTCTCTGAACCAGTGCGCTTGGTTTCCCTCTCTTATCTCTCCTGAAGACGGTTCAAACCGAAAATTAGAGACTGTAAGTGTGTTCTTTTGATTTTTCTATGTTTCTTTATCTATATTGAACTATATATATATATATATACAAGGGAGTACAAAACAGAAGAAGCCGCACTCAAGAATATTATACGAAGAAACGTAAAATGCAAACAGCCCAACGACAGAATAAAATTACATATTTATTATAAGGCCCGGACCACAACAAATTTAGTCATAAAAAACAGCCCCATCACCGCAACCAGCGATCTGCAGAGAGTCAACGTCGTGTACGAATACAAATGTAAAAAAGGAGAGTGTGAGCTCCTGGCTAACGCCAAGTATATCGGCATGACGAAGACAACGCTTTCCAGACGCCTCACCATGCACCTTCAATCAGGAGCTATAAAGAACCATACCAGACAAGCACACAATTCCGACCTATCCCGCCAGGACCTTACAGAAAACACCACCATCATCAGGCAAACCAATGATTACAATAGACTCCCAATCTATGAAGCAATAGAAATATCCAAAAATAGCCCTATAATCAATAGACAACAAACTGGGATGTCAAGAGTACTCAAGCTACTCGGAGAACAAGCCCCAGCAATAGGCCAAACCAATAACCAATGAGAAGGAAGAACCACAATAGCACAGCCAATCAGCGCTCACCCCCCCTGACTCTCGGCTATATAAGAAGACCGGTAACCCACCTGTTTTGTGTCTTGAAAATGACTGCAGTAGACAGCCGAAACTCGTCGACAAGAAGAATTCATTCCTTGAACCGTTGTTCTCACAACGAAAAATTAATTTTCCGCAAACTTGAAAAGTTGGAGAAGAAGATCATCGATCGACAATATTCAGTCGTGTATAACCAATCATGTATAAAGGAAGGACTGCTACCGAAGTACACTAATATATATATATATATATATATATATATACGAGTTCGAGATTAACAAAGAGCAACACACAAAGTAGGGAAACACACTTACAGACTCAAATTTTCGGGTAATCCGTCTTCAGGAGAAAAGAGAATGGGGATTCTCTTTTCTCCATTCTCTTTCCATTCGCTTCCCCATTCTCTTTTCTCCTGAAGACGGATTACCCAAAACTTTGAGTCTGTAAGTGTGTTTCCCTACTTTGTGTGTTGCTCTTTGTTAATCTCGAACTCGTATTGTGTCCAGTTTGGATCGTATTTCGTTTTATCAGTGAATATATATATATATATATATATATATAGTTAAATAGGTCGTAAGTACACTCAATTAAGAACCAGAAAACGAGGTATACCTCGTGATATATCCTGTGGGAAGAATTAACACTTCAAATTAACGAAAACCAGTTATGTATGACTAGGTTTTTCAGGTTACTTCGATATTCCTTCCTGAAGGTGATAGTTGAATCTAAAATTCTTAACTAAAACCACTTACTCTAAGGTTCTCAGGGTACTACGACATTCCCCCTAGTAAGACAAAACTTACTTATGACTAGGACCCCCAGGATACTGGTACCTTCACCGTGGTATGGTTTGTATTTTAAGAGCACTTGGGTGATATACCAGACCAAAGTCCTATTGGCCCTGATATTGAGGACAGGCAGAGGTAGATGGCACGAGTATGCCAAAAAAAGAAATTTATTTTGCTGACACATTTTATATTCAAATAGATTTTTGTATGTTTCATTGCTCAAGAGTCACATATATCAGACCATGACTGCAAGAATTTGCAGCAATCACGGATTAGGCCATCGCTAATACAGTCATTTCGTGTCATCTGCTCCCCACTTTAGTCATGCCTCCCTCTCACTTCCTCTAACTCAGTCTCTTTGTCTCACCGTTGAACACAGCATCCATTAGTGTCGCCTCACGCACATTTATCTTCACCTCTTTAAAAATTACTTCGCTCATAATCATTTATTTCATCATTAACTCAACTTCAAAAATATTATAAATATCCAACACGTTATTAAAACCGTTATAAATAGCACGTTTAATTTCATATTTTTATTTAATGGAAGTTTAATTTTAAATTATTGCCCCTAAATTACATTCATCTGGCAACTTAACAATCTATAAAAAAAATCATAGTTCCTACAAAGAAATATAAATCGACTCGTCCCATGTCTGTTACCCCATGGCTGTCACCCCATGTCTGTCGCCCCATGTCTGTTACCCCATGGCTGTCACCCCATGTCTGTCGCCCCATGTCTGTCTCCCCATGTCTGTTACACCATGTCAGTCACCCCATTGCTGTCGCCACATGTCTGTTGCCCTATGTCTGTTACCCTATGTCTCTCACCCCATGTATGTCACCCCATGTCTGTTACCCCATGTCTGTCACCCCATGAATGTCACCCCATCTCTGTTACACCATGTCAGTTACCCCATGGCTGTCGCCACATGTCTGTTGCCCTATGTCTGTTACCCTATGTCTCTCACCCCATGTATGTCACCCCATGTCTGTCACCCCATGAATGTCATCCCATGTCTGTTACTCTATGTCTGTCATTCCATGTCTGTTACCCCAAGTCTGTCGCCCCATCTGTGTCACCCCTGTCTGTCGCCCCATGTCTGTTACCCCATGTCTGTCACCCTATGTCTGTTACCCCATGTCTGTCACCCCATGTTTGTCACCCCATGTCTTTCGCCCCAGGTCTGTTACCCTATGTCTGTCACATGGATGGCCCTTCCATGAAAGTCCTTGTTAATTTTATCGTCACTTTCAGTAAAGCATTGTATTCGTGAAGAAACTCAGCGTTTAAATTTGAAGTATTTACATATTTTGAGGTGTTTAGAAAATATTTATAATCTTTTTACTCTTCTATAAGTATTTTAATTAGTACAGCATTCATTAAAATATTTGATATTGTGATTTCAACGGGTTTATGATACTGAGGTCACCACATTCAATTATTAGCACTTTTTATGGTTCCATGTGAACGAAATACAATAATATATTATGGACACCAATTACTATTTAAGTAAATGAGTATTCTTATGGTTATTTCTGACTACTGGGAGTTGATTGGTACTAAACATTGCTCTACAAACGATTCTATCTTTGAGATAAGCTTGACAAAAGTGGCTTCCTTTTCAATCAATGGAAACCCTACGTGTTGAGGTTCAATCCTTATCCTTATTCAAGGTTCTTATAAGTTTTTCAGTGGGAACTAGGTTACAAAGATAGCCTGCAAAGGTGATGCTGCTAAACCTTAATTAAATATTTATCGATTAACTGGCGATAAAAACATGGTCATAACCCAGCATACAGGTTTAGGAATACACTGTAATTTCATGAGCTTGTTGACTAGACGTGACAGATTCCAACAACTATTCTGCTGTGGTGGGATACAAAGGCAACTACCTGTTATCCAGCAGAACATTGAAGATTGAACACAAAGAGGAACATTGGAAATCAAAGATCTACCACTGCTAATCTGGGAGCCTTTGAGTCCTTTATCGGCTGGTATACAGTACCTGATCTGCTACTTCCTGCACAGCTAAGAAATAGCTGCTATTAAGCCATCCTAGTTATCATAAAATATTCTATCTGAGTTCCTTCAAAAAGTCATCCATCTTAGAAGTAGCAGTGTCTCTTTATCTTGCCACCTGTTGTTGTCTCTGCAGCAGGTCATATAAAGCAGATTCTCACACAGAAACCCGGTGACAAACCATATGAACTTTGTAAGGTTTCCAAAACTTAGGTTTGGAAAGAACCAGTCTCTGCGAGGTCAACACACATGATTGACTTACTGACCCAAGTGCCTAGGGTATTACCGAATATTCTAACCTTCAACCAGTTCAAATGTCAATACTACCAATAGTATTTCATTAACCATTAACCAGTACCAATGTCATACCAGTACTATACTGGGACAATGCCAGTACTAATGTCAATACGTCTGATAGTATTGATGCTATAACAATTGATGACAGTAACAATGCTATAATTACCGATAGTATTTGATGTGTATTCGGTGATATTGCAAACTATTCCACCATTTCGTATAAGGGCTTTACTAAAGTTTGACTGTTGGTGCAATGGATCAGAAGACTGACATGACTGAGACTCTGCTAAGAAGTAACCACCTGTTGTCCAGGCAGAATAGTGAAGTCCAAAGAAATAGGAATACTTGATATCAGAGGATCTACGTTATAAATCTGGAGGCCTTTGAGTCCGTTGTCAGCTGGTATACAGTGCCTGCTCTTCTACCTCCTGCACGGATAATCAAATGGCTGCTACTCAAAACATAATCAATGTGAACCCCCTCAACATTAAAATTAATGTCACATGGGAGCGTTCATATAATGTTGCTTAAAGTACTGGATCAAAGCTCTGTGCCAGATGAGTCACATAAACTTCTGTGACCACGCGACATGAACTTCTGTGACAATGAAACATGAACTTCTGTGATTACGCGACTAGTCAAAGTGTTCGGCGGAAAAATTCATGACCTGTATCATACGAGTATTACAGACGATCATACATACAGACGATACGATCATACGATCGTATTACAGATCAATTGTATACCTTTTAGATAATACCATACCTTTATCGTACATTTTTCATATATATCGTACATTTTTTTAATAATTTTGCTAGCTTACAATTTTATACTAATTACATACCAGGACAACTTAAAATAACTCTCTAGAATTATATTTGTTTTATAATTGCATAATATATAACGTCATACAACGCTAAAAATAGAAAATCATGATACGGAAACAAGTCAGAGTTAAAGATATGAACTTACGTCTCAGAAATAGAAACAAGTGGCCTTACCAATGACGAAAAATTTATTAATAAAAAAATTAACAACATACAGTAAAATCTATACTAATTTCATTATGTAACTAATTTAATTAACTACTTGATTCTATTACTACTGATTCGCTTTTATGGTCTAAAATTTGTGACTGAAAACAGCACTCCATCATTAGGGGGGTTATAAAATCTTCAGAGGAAATTTATTCCTGAAAATTTTGCTTGTAAGAATGACAAATAGCTAAATTTTTAAGTTTTATCAAAGTAGATATACATTATTAGCCTATAAACTCATCATTTTGAGATATATTCATCATGGAATTCATTTATTCATTATCGAAATTCATTCCTCTATTCATTATTTTTCAAATCATTGATTCGTATATTTTAAATTTATTCATTTATTATCAATTTCATTAGTTATCAAATAACTAATTTATTATCAAATTCATATTCATGAATTAAATGGTTATACCATTTAACTTGAGAAAGTATATATGAGAAAATAAAGATAACATAATAAGGCTTTAGTTTGTCAAATATACAGTTTTTATTTTCATCATATTTCCTTCCTTCACTGTAAACAGTCATTTTACCTGTATCTTGTACCACGCTGCTGGTTTTGCTGGTATTAATCTTTTAATTGAGTCATACACAATTGTTATTTAAATGTTTAATAATATATATATATATTTGTAAAACTTGGAAGCAGTCCTTCATTTAAACATATATTGTTAAATAACGCCCCATATTTGGCTTGTATCTGCTTCTTACACAATTTCTCCAGTTTCCGGAATTCCTTCCTCGTGTCTTCATTAAAACTATAAAGTCTATCACCGTTATTACTAGTCGCCATGTAATATCGGTCGATATGTCGACATGTCGACTAGTAATATCGGTGATAGACTTTATAGTTTTAATGAAGAGATGAGGAAGGAATTCCGGAAACTGGAGAAATTGTGTAAGAAGCAGATACAAGCCAATATGGGGCGTTATTTAACAATATATATATATATATATAGAATCAAAATATTAAAACGGTCCAAACCGGACAGATATATAAATGAAAAAAGACAACAAATAGAAGAAGCGAGAAAACTTACTGGGTCGATATTTCGAACTGAAGTTCGTTGTCAGGGAGAAGAAGGGAAGAAGAAGGGAGTAGCCCTCTGCTTCTGCGAGTGGACGCACGTGCCTCTTCCTCTTCCCTTCTTCTTCCCTTCTTCTCCCTGACGACGAACTTCAGTTCGAAATATCGACCCAGTAAGTTTTCTCGCTTCTTCTATTTGTTGTCTTTTTTCATTTATATATATATATATATATATTCTTTTGTTTAATTCAAATGAAATCAGATCATAACTCAGAAAAGAAGTTGGCTTTCGTTTTCTCGCCGTTCAACCAAAGAGCTGCTGTCCTTTAAGATCTTTTAACCAAAATAAGGTATCTTCGTCAGAGTCCAGAGTGAGAGTCCAACTGGTATTGACAAAAACCGCTTGTTTGAGTTGAAGATTTTAGTCAATTTTTCTGATTTCTTACTGTGAGTTAGATGTTGATTTTTATTTCACATGTTTATATATCACTCTCACTTTATATCTGTTTATTTCACACCGACTTCTGTTTAACTATTTTACTCAGATTCACTCAGTTTGTTTCTCTGATAATGTATTCTTACATTGGTAAGAACAATCCCTGTTTTATAATGTTTGTTTAATATTGAAAGAAATGCCAAAAATTAAAAATCCATTATCAAAGGTAATGCATACTTTAATTTCTTTATATGATGGTAATTGCAAAGTGCGTACTAATTACAATTGTTTTGCTAAAGCAGTATGCATGATATTAGATGTAAATCTCTCTTGAGATATCGATGAAAAAGTTTGTTTAAAGAAAATTTACTTCTAGGCTAGCAATTTTTTTAGCATGCCATCAAACACATTGTTACTGGCAACATTGAGTGTTTAGTGTGAAATCATAATAACAGGTTCAATACTAAGACAATTGAAAAAGCCATTGCAGGCAAGGTCAATAACTAAAAACAACTTGTCCAAAGACTTTGTTCAACAGAAAACCTGTATAAACATCTCATAATTAGTCGTACTTATTATAACAGTTGTATATCAAATATAAGCATGTTGTTAGTACAAAATGGGTTAGTAAAAAATCATATTATTATATCAATCCGCCTTTCCTAGTAAAATACTGTTGCAATCGTCCAACGGCACAATCGTGCTCGTATGCAGAGTACACTTCAGTTCTACCCCAAATACACTGTCGGTCGGACAACTTGGACACTTATTCACGAAGTAAGACGAATTTATTTAGCAGCGGATTTATATAGATATGATTTATATAATCATGAAAGAAAAATAATCCTTCAACCTGATGACGAGGCAGTAGAAATACAGTAGTGAGTTTTTTTTATCCCTTTTATGCCTGTTCTTTCTGTAATTTAGTGTATTTAGTTCATGGAATCGTTTAATTCAATTTCTTATATTTATTATTTCAATAATAAATAATACATTTTGTAATACAAATATATATATTATTTTTCAAAACATAACCATATTCATCAGTAAACATGTGAAATTAAAAGCAATTTTTTTTTATAACTTATGAAGTAATACCACTTTACAAAACGTTAACATTTGAGAGTTTGATATAAAGATTAAAAATTGACTGAGCCTAAATTTTATTTTACCATTATTATGTCAGATGGTTGATGTATCTCAGATTGCTGATATATATATATATACCATGATAAACGAAAAACGGTCTGGCAGGACAGATAACACTTAAAATAAGCAGTGACACATAAACTGAAACATAACAAAGACTCACTTTTCAAAATTTCGACCGTATATTGGTCGAAATATTGAAAAGTGAGTCTTTGTTGTGTTTCAGTTTATGTGTCACTGCTTATTTTAGGTATATATATATATATATTATATATATATATTAGTATAAATGGGCAGCAAATCTTCTTGAAGACAAATGGAATTAAAGTATGCAGCAGCTTCTGCATTAACGACCTTTTTGCTGATGGCCTCGATTTTTTCTAACTATCTTCCGGTGATGCTGAGGCAACTTCCATATATGCTGGGCCAGAGACATTGAGAAAACCAATATCAAACAACTTTAATGGATCACAAAAACACTGGGTTTAAACAAGCTTTCGACCACACATTGGTCATCTTCGGGTTACACTACTATTTAATTAATGAATGTTAATATAATTAACTGAAAAGTAATTTTTAAAATTAAACATAACAATTTTAACAAATATAAAACAAACGATACAGCGGGTGAGAGGAAAACAAAGAGCAGTTCCAGCAGGGTTGCAACAACATACAGCTTTGCCCCTCAATTGCTATCAACCCTACTGGGCTCTAACTCTCTAACAAATTTAAAGCTATTATCGAAAGTAGTGCTACTTGGGATCACATTGAGGTCATAATTTTGAATGTTGAGGTTGGGGTTGACATCTTTGATATAAAGGGCTTCCAGGATAGTTAATCTATCTTTGTCGTTATTATAATGAAGTACCGAAGTTCCATCCACTAACATACTCCTGGTGAGGGGTATATATATATTGGTATAAATAGGCAGCAGATCCTCTTTTAAACAGGTATCATTAAAATTAACCGCAGACTCGGCATTCACGATCTTAAGACTGAGAGATTCGATCCTACGAACTGACCTCCTTCTAACAGGGTTCAACTGGAAAAGGAGTTGGCCAAGTGACATGTTAAATTAAAATCGATGACTCATGCTTAGTCATTGATATAAATAGATTAAAAGGATAGTACAGGTTAATATAAAGAGAAGGTCAAAGGTCAATAATGAACAAGAAACAAGCGGTTAGAATAAAAGAGTTGAAGGATCAACGGTATAACTGGACTGTTATATATAAATATATAAAAAATTCAATAATATATCAACCGTTGGATAGAATAGGTGTATAATGTAATCGGGATTCCAGGATCAAAATCAAACTCTCAATGCCGACGTTTCTGTTTTATTCGGTTTATATAAAACCGAAACGTCGGCATTGAGAGTTTGATTTTGATCCTGGAAAATTGACCGAATCCCGATTAAATTATACACCTATATATATATATATATATATATGGTACTGTTTTCTTGACCACAAAATATTAACAAACACTTTTTCTTTTTCTCGGAGTTTGGTCAGGGTAAATATATGGAATCACCTTTTTGCCAACGTTTCGTCTTTATTTCAAGACATCCTCAGGGCTATAAACTAACAAAAAAACAATAAACAATGGACATTTATTTATTGTTTTTTTGTTAGTTTATAGCCCTGAGGATGTCTTGAAATAAAGACGAAACGTTGGCAAAAAGGTGATTCCATATATTTACCCTGACCAAACTCCGAGAAAAAGAAAAAGTGTTTGTTATATATATATATATATATATATATATATATACAGATGTTTGCAGATTATCTAGAACGCAGTAGGACATTACTGTTATCACTTCATCTTCCATTATAATAGTATTCCTACAGCGAGATCAATAGAGTCTGGCGCCAAGAGAGGAACAATCTATTCACGCTTTTATTTCAACTCAAAAGAAAATAAATAAAACATATTACAGTTACTTTATCTTTAAAGTAACGGTCATCTCAAAAAAAATAGAAATGAAATAGAGGAGCAAACGTACCTAAAACTATCTAGATAACCTTATATACTTAATGCACTGCAATAAATATCCCAGAAAATTAGTTAACACACATACACACACACAAAATATATATATATACACGAGTTCAAAATTGAAGATTCTTCAATTTTGAACTCTTATGGTGTCTAGTTTAGATCTTTCCGTTTATAATATATATATATATATATCATGATTTTGTTTTCTGACCCATTTATATGATGTAATTTTTTTGAGGGTTGAGGTCCAATGATTTTAGAACAATCCTTTGTCGACGTTTCGACATATATTTATGTCATCTCAAGGGCTACAACATGAATGTTTACAATTAGCACTACGATTACTACTGTTTGGTATTTATTACATTTCAATATACGTCACTCAACAAAGAGGAATTTACTGATAAAATCAGTTATTTCGACTATGGATTATTTTGTACTATAACATTAATATAAGGATATTGTTATAATTATTCTAATGGCTTTAGAATTATTGCAATAGAATAATTATAACAATATCCTTATGTCAATGTATAACAAAATAATCCATAGTCGAAATAACTGATTTATCAATAAATTCCTCTTTGTTACTGTAGATATTGAAATGTAATAAATTACCAAACAGTAGTAATAGTAGTGCTAATTGTAAAACAATCATGTTGTAACCCTGAAGATGACATAAATATATGTCGAAACGTCGACAAAAGGACTAGTTTAAAATCATTGGACCTCAACCCTCAAAAAAATTACATCATATATATATATATATATATATATATATATATATATATTGTATATTTTGTTTTTGAGGGCTAGGTCATATAAAAGAAAATAAACTCCTTCCTAGGCCAACGTTTCGATGTATTTGTACATCATCTTCAGGGCTAAAATTAGAGTAAGAACTATAATACATTTACCAAAACAATCTACCACCTACATAGAAAACTAAATTATTGAGAACAACACATACATACAAAAGGTTATTTTTACACTCAGAGTTGTTAAGTACACAACTTCTTCTCTATGTTAAGTACTGTTCTTACTCTAATTTTAGCCCTGAAGATGATGTACAAATACATCGAAACGTTGGCCTAGGAAGGAGTTTATTTCCTTTTATATGACCTAGCCCTCAAAAAAAAAAACATACAATAGAATAAAAGAGGTCAAGAACAATTTTTGAGAATATATATATATATATATATAAAGATTTTACATAAACACGTGAAATAACAATCAATGATCAAACCACATTACGGTCTTCTGACGAAGACTGCTTGTTACGGTTGAAAGATACTGTGGTTTGATCATATATATATATATACATATATATTTGTTCAAAATTGAAGATTCTTCAATTTTAAACTAGCTATGGTGGTTAGTTTAGATAATATTTCTGTTTATTAAGTATATATATATATATATATATATATATATCAACCCTATCAGCCATTTCATCTCGACCGTTAAAAACCAACGAAACCCTCTCTCCTTTGCCAGCTCCTGCACATCCAGCAACTGGGTTTGTCGTCTGGACTGCACACAATGTGACTCATTCTACATGACCCTGACTTCCACTTCACTTAGCCTCCGAATGAATGGTCACAGGTCATCAGTTGGACAACTCAACCAGCTGCCTCTTGCTACCCACGCCAATCTCCATAACCTTCTCTTCAATGATTGCTTTAGGGTTCAAATTGTGAGGCAACTCTCCAATGAAAACACCCAGACCACTTTAAGGGCTTCTGAGGAAGCCTTCATTTGGCTTTTAGGTGGAAGAAGTTTCCCTGGTTTTAATTTAATCAGATGACTTCCAATATTTTTTTATTTATTTTTGTTTTTCTGTTATTTTTTCATTTGCTATTTCATTATGTTAACAATTTTGGTTTCATTAAATTTTCTTTTTTAACTTTTTCCAAAAATTTGGCTTTTTATTTGTTCACATTTTGGTATTCTAGAGTTTAGTTTTTTCTGTTGTTTTTTGACTATTTATTACTTCATCCTTATTTATTAATTTTTAATTTATTACTTTTTCCTTTCTCTTTTTTTCTTTTCTTTTCTCTCCTCCTTTACTTACGCACAGCTTAAACTGGTCCACGATGGCAAGGTGGTTGCACTGATATCAATTTATATCGTTCCGTAAGCGTATTTACGTCTCCGCTCCTTCCTTCCTTCTCCTTTTTCTTTTTCTCCTCTCCTGAAGATGGCAAAACAGCCGAAAAGATCGAAGAATCGTAAGTGTTAGTCCTCTTATTTGTGTTTATTGTACTTTAAACTTAGAACACAATAAACGTCGCTTAATATACTTATCGTCGCTCGAGGCGGCAGCTTGACATATTACCTCTTTCTATTGTTATCCCTTATGTGTGTATTGCTAGTCGTATTCTGTTATTCTGTTACTTTGAGTTGTTATTTATCTGTTTTATTATTTTCTTTTACCTGAGGATGACCTACGTGAGGTCGAAAGCTTGTGTTTTTTCTTATAATCTTATGTTAGTAGTGAATAAATTTTAGTAGTTATTGGACTATTTTTTTTTTTGCCTGAAAATGTCCCTGGGAAATTTGCTATTGCATTGCCTTTGCAACATAGAAGTGTAATTAGGAAAAAAGAACGGCTATTTAAAAAAGTCGTGAATATAGAATTTGTTCTGCTCATCGACAATATATATATCATTTTCATACTCAATAATACAATCATGAGTATTAGGATAGCAATACTTTTTTATTATTTTATTTTTATTTATTTTATTTTATTTTTATTGCTATCCTAATACACATGATGTATTTAATTTTTCATAATGTACTTCTTTTTGTTTGTGTTAAAAATGTACGTACCATATTTCAGTTCTTAAGTTTCTTAATTTGTATTGTAGGCCTTTGAAAAAGATTTTGTACAAAATCGAAACGTTGGCAATGAGAATTTGATTGGAAGTGAAAGAAACTGACTGCATCCCGATTTATCCTTTTTATTTAACGTCATATATATTAATTTTATATATTATATATATATATATATATATAAATAATGAATTTCGACGTGGGGTTTTTGACTCTGACGAAGACCACTTATTACGCTTAAATTCTTCAGTCTTGTTTTCCAATTTCATATTGTGGTTTGGTCATATATATATGGGGATGTATGTGGTTGAGTTAGGTGACTGCAGCTAACCATGAGGGTAGTGTTGTTGCAGTTGTGGAAAGGAGCCGGGAGGATGGAGAGGGAGGAGGAAGAGCAGTTGTGGCTGGGCCAAGCCAGTCTGGCCATACAGGAGTACGAGGTGCTGCTCAAGGAGGACGAGAACTTGATGGGCAAGGGGGAGGAGCCGAGTGGGAATACTGGAGTTTCTCTTTTGTTTGAGTTAAAAATGTACGTACCATATTTCAGTTCTTAATTTCCTTTGTATTGTAGGCCTTTGAAAAAGATTTTGAACAAAATCGAAACGTCGGCAATGAGAGTTTGAATGGAAGTGGGAAGAAACTGACTGCATCCCAATTTATCCTTTTATAGTTTAATATAATATATATATATATATATATATATATATGGGAATCAGTGGGTTTTTGACTCTGACCAAGACCACTTATTAAGCTTGAAAGATCTTAGTCTTCTTTCCCATTTCATATTGCGGTTTGGTCATATGTATATGGGTATGTATGTGGTTGAGTTAGGTGACTGCAGCTAACCATGAGGTAGTGTTGTTGCAGTTGTGGAAAGGACGGAGGATGGAGAGGCGGAGAAAGCAGGTTTAGCTGGCCAAGCCAGTCTGGCCATACAGGAGTACGAGGTGCTGCTCAAGGAGGACGAGAACTTGATGGGCAAGGGGGAGGAGCCCGAGTGGGACTACTGGAGTTCTGTCTTCTACTGCGGCACCATCTACACTACCATAGGTATTTGCTTATCATAGTGTTCCATCTACACTACCATAGGTATCTGATTATCATAGTGTTCCATCTACAACTGCGTCACCATCTACACTACCATAGGTATCTGCTTATCACAGTGTATCATCTACACTTGCTGCACCATCATACTGTCTCATCGTTTCTTGATGATGTATACAAAATTGTCAACTGCGATAACACTAATATTGTAAGTAAGGGTACAGCGACTGTAATGAGATCAGTTCTGCCTAGTGCATGGTCGCACCGCAAACGAATAGCATTCTTTTTTTATGTTCTGTAGGTCATTCTGGAAACTCAAAGTTTTATATTTTTTTTCGACAATTCTTTTAAGGTATTGTTTAAAAATGATGTTTTTGCGATGATATCTGTGTGTGTGTGTGGTTGGGTGGAATGGTGGATGCGTGCGTTATAATTCAATCTCAAAGCTTTGTGAGAGCGATACAAGCCATACCGTTTGACGGATCAAAACGAAACTATGACTAAAAATAGAACATTATGTGGAGAATGAATGAAATAATTTTTTTCAAAATTATATTCACCAAAGGGGCGTTAAAGTACGATTTCTGTTTTCAGAAAATGTATTGGCATTATACGTGGATGTAGAATACAGACGGTATTATATATTACCGTCTGTAATATATAATATTATATTACAGTTTTGTAATATGTAAATATTACAAAACATAGTTTTATTATTTTCTTTATTTGTATATATATTTACAACCTTACATGGACTATGTTTATAATAGAAGTTTACTAATTAAATGTGAATTAGAAATATTGATAGCTATATAAAATATTAATTCAATAAAAATAGTATGTTTTAATTAATAATTAGAAGTCAAACCTTATAACAGCTGTACTTACTCCGTAAACGTACTGTGGACACAATTCATCCCCTAAAACCCGAAATTCACCCTTGAAGTGAATTTCATCCCCATTGAAAACCCCTGAGCTAATCAATATGTTGTCTTTTGAAGGAGTTTTCTTACTTAATTATATGAAATTCTGTAAATAATGTTGTTTTGAATGCACTAAGCCTGAGTTTACCGTCGACTGAACTCAGATAACTTTGGTTCAGTCCTCCAAGCCGACCAGCAGGGTCTCTATACCCGGTGTCACCTGGCACAACACAACCCGGCTTATACGAGTACATTTAGTGAAAGGGGAGCATTATCATGTTTAGCTGTTTGTATTGTACATTAGTCTAAAATCTGTTTCTTTCCTGTGACAATTGGATCGTAATCAAAGGATCTATTACGAGATCTGTTAGCTGTTGATTGGTACTGTAAGTCCTTTATTTGATTAAATAATTTTCCATCAAATCATAACTTATTTCTTTAAGTGGGAACACTTCAAATAGAACATCAACTGTAGACGCCACATGCAGATCATCACAGTCTGAGTGATTTGCCAAGTCAGCAATAGAACAGAGACTATGAAGTTACCGCCACGTCAATTAGTCTCCTATAATTGATGTCACTACTCCGACAGATGAGCGACAGCACATTTTTCTATTCTCTAATTTTGTTTTTAAACTCACTGTGCGTGAATTTAATGAGTTTAAAAGTCATGGAAGATTGATAAATTATTTTCAAATTTCTACATTAAGCTTTTCAATTACATTAAAACCCTAATATAATAAAAAATAAAATAAATCATAAGTATATATTTTACTATATCAACAACACGGCAGTTTCAATGGCCGTCTTACCTTGAAAGTTTAATGGCGTGTGGACCGATTTCAGACCTTGTCTGCTTTCAAGAGTAACTTTCTTGAAAATAAGTTTCACCTCAAGGATAGATGAGATCACAACTTGTTGCGCATGTCATTAAACTTACAATTTATCAAATTATAGTGGCATTTTTGTAACCTCTGTAGAAATATCAGTATTAATTAAATACTATCAAACGTGCCGTCTTTGACGGAATCAAACATTTGATGATACTGGTACATGGTATTCCAAATATCATTAGAAATTATAAAATATAGAATAGTAGGAAATATCATTAGTACAGTATTAAGCAAATGCCTCTGTATACACCACATTAGCTGTTTGTCCTTCACGTTCATGGAAGAAGAAAGAGTTGGAACCTCTGACTCTTGGGCAAGCAAACTACAGTTGACCATGTGGGAAAAACTTAGTCTCATTCACTTCAATTCCTGCGGTAGATAGAGTTTCCCCTTGCGACTTAGTTATCGTCATTGCAAAACAAAGGCTGACAGGACATTGCAATAGTTTGAATTGAAATGGATAGTGGCACAGAATCAATGGTATGTGTGGTATAACCACAGACTCCCCAGTACCACACCCTGTCATGATGTCCGCTTCTATAGCGTATCTGTGTAGAGCACGAACTCAGAGTCGTGTTTCGTTGCACATTATTGGAGCCCTCACGTTTCGTAACGTAAAATTTGTACTGCTACTAAATCCCAGAAAGATTGTTGTACCTATTATAAGTTTTTTCTCATGAGCAGGCAGTCCAGGAGCAGTCACGGAGTCAAAAACATCAGTTGTATAATGAACTGCTTCTCATCACTAATCACTCTATTTACTGACATGTAAGTTCTTTCTTCAGTTTGATATAGCGTAAGAATTTGTTTGTTGATTTTCCCTGCCTGTTTATAGTATGGGTTGAGAATTGCTCGTTCACAAAGCCATTAACTCTAAATAGATAGTACATCTTGAACTCTGGGAAACACCTTGTCAATAATCTCAAATTGTTGACCCTAACTATGAACGGGTAGAAAAAATCAACTATGAACAGGCTACATTTTTATTCTGGGTATAAGAATCTTGAAATAGGAATATTTCCTTCTTCAAATCTACTAGGCTTCTTTGAAGTGATTAATATTTCTAAAACTGCAAGAACTGTGTATCTTGAACCGTTGCAGTGTCTTATTTACTGATCTATATTTCGAAGAAGCGATACTGGAGCACCAGTGTTCAAGTAATGCCATGAGGAGGTGGTTAGAGGTGGTTAGCGGAGGTGGGGATTAATAGAGTTAAAAACTTCTGCGGATGTCACTTTTTGCTAAAATGTGTTTTTGGACATTTCTTTCTCCTAAACTACCAACTCTAGAGTCTTGAAATTTGGCATTATCATGGAACATCAAAAGGAATAACTGAAAAAATCCAACTCTAGAGTCTTGAAATTTGGCATTATCATGGAACAAACAAAAGGAATAACTGAAAATATCCGCAGATTTTTGAAACAACTAAACATATATTTTTTTTTTCAATAAACTGTAAAAATGTTGACTTACGATTAAATCTGAAAGGCTGTGAGTACGATACAGGTCTTATCATTGACAGATCAGAATGAATTATACATAAAAATAGAAAATTATTTGGCGGATGAAATGAAATATTTCTTTTTTAAATTACATAAACAAAAAGGAGCATTTTCAGAAAATGTTTTTGTAACAATTTACAAATAAAATTTGTAACAATCTCACAAGAACAATTAAATTTTGTCAAAAAACTTAACCTAAAATTACCAATTAACAAAAAAAATGCCATAAATTCCGATTTCTCAAAGAGCTATACACCTATAAAAAACTGAAGATTCATCTCATATAATCAATCAATTACTATACTTGCCAGATTTGTTTACATCTTTTATATTTATTTACATTTGTGGAGGACGGACGGACAGATTGATATGGCTTCTTTTATAATTTTATAGGTTATAGATACTTTAAACGTTCCATTATATTCAAATTACAATCAGTAAATTCTAGCCTTACGATAACTTCTTAAAACATATAAAATTATCCAAAAGTCGGTACATCCGTATACTCGTAGCTAATAACAACATTTATATTTTTTAAAAAATAAAATATTTATAATTTAACTGAAACAATCAAAATTGTTTCAAATCTACTCTACAATTGTCTGTGGTACTTGTTTTGGCCTGTCCAGTTTTTTCCGATAATTTTAATCGAGCCAGTAGCAATAAAATTATTAGGAATGCAGTTTAATTCACTCTGAAACTTTTTGGTTATGCACCCCAGTAATCGATGAGAGATATTAGACGGTAATTGTTGATTGTATACATATATAATAATATATTGTTTAAAATTAGACCATATTTAGCTAAAACTTGCTTTTTCATAAGTTTCTCGAGTTTCCGGAAAAACGATCCTGTTACTGTATCCACAGAATATAGTAAGTTACCAATCGACATGCAAAATGATCACATGTTTCTACTGTCCTCAGCCATTAGCAAGATATGAATGCATTTTAAAGTGTAAAGCTTTATATAAGAAAGGTGAAATGTTTTGCTGGGGTTTGGGGGGGATTAAAGTTGTTTTTCTAATCGGTGAGGGTTGAGTGACCTAGGGCGTTGCTGCAGCTACCTGTGAGAGGCCCTAATCGGCTTGAGGTGATTTAAACAATTTCAGAACTTTAGAACTAATTACTAATTGTTTATTAATATATGGCTTCTTTTTATTAATAAGTATGGCTTCTGTAATTACATATAAAATTATATATATATTATTATATATAACAGATTCAAGAATATATCGACCGTTTGATAGAATAGGTGTGTTCTCTAATCGGGGTTCGGTCAATTTTCCAGGATAAAAAATCAAACTCTCGTTGCCAATCTTATTAGTCTAGTCGAAGGTGTTTTGTCCGGTTAACATGGTTCTTCCTTTAAATAATGTAAATTTCATTTTCTTAGTTAAAAAATTCTTACTTCTGTAAGTAATATTGTTTTATGTATCTCTGAAATATTTCTGCTTGTAATATTCATAAGTTGTAACAATCAATTTTCATATTGTGTATATATTTGATGTTGATATGTGATTTCTTATTATCCTTTGTTTGTAGGCCTATGAAAAAGGTTTTAAATAAAACCGAAACGTTGGCAACGAGAGTTTCATTTTTTGTCTTGGAAAATTGACCGAACCCCGATTAGAGAACACACCTATATTATTATATATATCTATTATCTATCATTTATTATCTATTAACTATCTATTATATATAATAATACTGTATCCATTCATTCCATATATGATATCGGTATTCTCTGATGGACTCTTACTCTAATAACAAACTGGAAAAATTTGTTTTCTACTTTATTTTTCATGCACAATAGATCGATGAGAGCTTTTACGGTATAATTAGGAAGCTTTTAGAAGGTAACTGTATATTCTATCCATTTTATTTAGAGTTTTATATATCCATTTTTATCTATCCATTTTATTTCATATACTCTAAATAATGGATACTCTATCCGTTCATTCCATATATGATGTGAAGACTCTAATTCCAAGATAATAGGTCTCTTAATAATATAAATCAAAACATCAGTGTGACTTGCCGATAACTAATATGGGTAACAAATCGTACATAAACCACACTGCCTTTACGACAGCACTGGAAGTGAAAGGATATTAAGACTTGTGTTTAAATGAATAAAAGATAAACTTACGAAAACTTAAGTTATTCTAGCTATGTAATACAAAATAATATAATGATACAGCTATACTCTAATAGATGTACTACTATTATATATCTACTTTGGGCGACCTAGTGACCTAGGGTGTCGCTATGTATACATACCTTTGGGCCACGCTATGTATACATAAAAGATTTTACATAAAAACGTGAAATAATCGACTATTGTCCTTTCTTGCACTTTACACCCTTTTAAAATACCACTCTTCCCTCCCACTCATTTGAACCCCCTCACCTTCATTTGAACATGATGTTTCTGACTCTTCTGGTTCAGTTGGGTTTTGGACCCTGACGAAGACCGCTTGTTGTGGTTGAAAGATCTTTGTCTTTTTTTCCCATTTCATATTGGGGTTTGATCATTGATATATATACACATTTCATTGAATAACTGACCGTATTTCACTGATGTCATTTTCTTCACCAGTTTTTCAAGGTTTCTGAATACCTTCTATTCAATGAAATATGCTTGAATGATGGACTGCTCCCAAATTTTACAAAATATATATAATAATATAATTTTGTGAAAACTGCAGTTAAAAAAACCAATAATTTTATGTACTCGAAACACTACTACTAAGAATCCTACAATTAAATGAAATAATTAATTTAAAGCATTATTTATTATTTTTATTTATGTATTATTTTTTAGTTATTTTTAACATAGCTCAGTTAATCCATGTTTGTAGTCCGGATTGTAATTCACACTGATTACTATATTGCATGGGTACTGTACTGGTGAAGGCAGTAATTTCATTGATTCTGACAGGCAGCGCTTTCTGTGAGCGGACTACGAAAGTACTGACAGTCGAGTAATGGGCGCACGTAGCGATGTTTATTTTCGTCTGGATAGAGTCCAAGAAGAAACATAGTCAGTAGGTTGAAATGGCGGACGAGGAAGATGTGCCACTTCTGGAGGATGCAGCTAAGAAAAGCCCTGTTGCAGTGACTAGAAGGAAGAAACTAGCGGTCAAAAAGAAAAAAGACAGCAAAGGAAGTGAAGATGAATTAATAAAAACAGAGGTGAAAAAGAAGAAAAGACGATCTCCTGCTTCATCAGAAGATGAAAAAGAAAATGAAGAGCCAACAGTAAGAAAAAGAATAATAAAACCAAGAGTAATTGATCCTGATGAATCATCAGATTGGCTTGCTGATACTGAACCGGCTCCAGAACCTGAACCAGAACCGGAAGTTGAAACAGTGCCATGGTGGAAATTCTGGAAACGATCACCAAAACCAAAAGTAGAAGAAGCAACATCAGAAAAAGAAGAAACAAAAGAAGAAGAAAAACCAAAAGAAGAAGAACCATCAGAACCGGAAGAACCTCAAGAGAAGTTCTATAGTCGTTTTAAAAGAGTTTATTCCGAATTTAAAGAAGAAACAACAACAGACTTAGAAGAAATCCGTTTGCTCAGAAACAAATGTATCGGCGAATTAATACTAATTATATTTTTTTGCGGACTAGGAGCTTTTACTTTTCGTTTTACTGAAAGTGCCTTTGAAAATTTCTATAAATGCGGAGTTAAAAGAGTTAAGAGAGACTTTATCGATGAATTGTGGAAAGGAAGTCAGTTTATGCGCGAAGATGAATGGAAGAGTAAAGCTAGGAAGAAGCTGATGGGATTTGAACAGCAGTTGACTGAGGCTTTGGACGCCGGAATGAACAGCTACAGTGGTCACAAGGCCTGGTCATTCCTCAACGCTCTGGTCTATTCCCTCACCATCTTCACCACCATAGGTACTCAACATCATTATTCTTATCAAACATTCCCGCATATTATTCATTACTGTGGTATTAATATATAGCCTCACTATCCAATATATATATATGTTTAATATAATTAAAAAACATGAAAGAGCCCGTTAGTACAACACATTAAATGATTACCAAAAAAGAAAACGTAGAAACAACACACAACTCACTTCAATATTTTGACCTCATCGTCATCAACAACAGTATCAGCTGTTGCTGTTTGCAACGAGTAGAACTCTTCTTCTCTTTCTCCCATGATGATAAGATCAAAATACATATTGTAGTGAGTTGTTTTTACGTGTTCTTTTTTTGTATATGCATGTATTTACATATATATATATAATGGCCGTTGCGTCTACAACGTGCTTGGTCTCCCATTCTCTTTTCTCCTGAAGACGGATTACCCGAAAATTTGAGTCTGTAAGTGTGTTTCCCTACTTTGTGTGTTGCTCTTTGTTCATCTTGAACTCGATATATATATATATATATATATATAATATAATATAACGAGTTCAAAATCGAAGAAGAGTAATACACAGAGCAAAGAAACACACTTACAATCTCAAATTTTCGGCAATCCGTCTTCAGGAGAAAAGAGAAGGGGAAACCAAGCACGTTGTAGACGCAACGAGTAGTTAGTACCAGTATGGTTGAAAGATCTTAGTTACATTTCTGACTTTCTTACTGTGATTTAGACATATATATATATATATATATATATATATATATATATATATATATTTTTAATTTTCGCTATAACACGTATTAGATATATTCAGGTAACTCACCACAAATTATGGAAGATCATTGATCTCAGACCTTTCGTGTATCGCATCGTCAGAGAGCAAGTGAATACAAGTTGTGGGCAGATTATGAATTTTGATTTAATGTTGAATGAAGATTGGCATCATTGACAGTATTTTTCCCTATTTCATTTGAAATTGTCTTAATTTGTCTAAAAAATCCTTCAATTAGAAATGCATCTAATTTAAAAAGGCCTAGACTAGTGTTGACTAGGCTCTTAGAAAAGCTTTTTATGAGGGCGCTTTCAACAATGTTCCTTCTTCTTCTTTCGCATGGCGTAAATACCAACTCCTTTGATTCTTCCCAGTTTATTAAGTGATTTTTGTCTCTAATGTAGAAGAACAAGGCACTTTTATCATCCTGTCTTGATAGACTAATCTGTCTTGATTTAAACCGGATATATATAAAAGGTTAAAGGGGATCTTTCCTCTTTTTCTTCATAGCTGTACATGGATTAGAGTCCACTTATGTTTTTCGCTGATAATTTTTAAATGATTTAATTAAATTTTATTCATGCTGTATATATAGATAAAGTTCTTAAGGGGACTTCTACTCCCTCAACTTTACCCCCACCACCCTTTAAAAGAGGAGAAGGAGGGCTATTACTGATTCGGGACTACTTCCATAGTCTTTCTCGATAAATATTACAAAGAACGCACATTTTTTCGTATTTTCTCCTCCCTATCACCTTAGAGATGTACAGAAAATACATATTAAATTTTTTTAACATGGCATTATTAGATATTTAATGCCATAATATTAAAACATGGCCTTGATTCTGTTCACCTGAGGAAAACAAAAATATTATCTAACTCATAATCATCAATGACAGATTGAGCTCTGATGTGATTACTTACTGAAATATTCTTTTTTTTTTAACACTTGATAAGAATGTAAAGGCGGGAATTGCTCTAACTCTAAGGTCATGTGTTATCAGTGAGTACTGCTGTTATAATAAAACAACTGCAATGAAATCAATATGGACAAGAGGCTTGTCTCATGCTACCGTATCTTTGAGTGGAAGTAAAGCCTTTAATGACGAGAATTATCTCCTCAGTTATGAGATTAAACTCTAATAACTGTCAATTGAGCTACAATTAAGTCCTTATTAAATTCAATTCTGTTATTTGCACATCGAGTGTTTGATCTCCACTTCTCACTACATCTCACTCACTCAGTCACTATCTCTTTTTCCCACTCCTCTCCCTCTCTCTCTTACTCTCTCTCTTTGTCTCTCTCTTTATATATATATATAACAGATTCAATAATATATCGACCGTTTGATAGAATAGGTGTGTTCTCTAATCGGGGTTGGTCAATTTTCCAGGATAAAAAATCAAACTCTCGTTGCCAACGTTTCGGTTTTATTTAACAATGTTAGCCGGACAAAACCTTCGACTAGACTGTCTAGTCGAAGGTTTTGTCCGGCTAACATTGTTGTTCCTTTAAATAATGTAAATTTCATTTTCTTAGTTAAAAAATTCTTACTTCTGCCTATGAAAAAGGTTTTAAATTAAAACCGATAACGTTGGCAACGAGAGTTTGATTTTTTATCCTGGAAAATTGACCGAACCACCGATTAGAGAACACACCTATATATATATAATATATATATATATATAATAATATATTATTATTATTATTATTAAAGTAGACGGCAGCTCCGCATTCACGAACTTTTTGCTGGTGTTTTCTAATTTTCTAACTAGTTTTCTTTGGTAGGGAGTGATTTAATGAAGGAGTTGTCCCAGAGACATCGAAGAAATAATTCCGTGGGTTACTCAATAATATATCTTTTTTTTTTACTTACAAGCTTTCGATTTCACTGAAATCATCATCAGGTATATGGTACAAACCAATTAAATGTAAACTAAGACACTTAGTTTACATTTAATGAAATCACTCCCTACCTAAGAAAACTAGAACTAGTTAGAAAACTAGAAAACACCAGCAAAAAGGTCATAAATGCGGAAGCTGCCCTCTACTTTAATAAGTTGTTTTAGTTTCGCTTAATTAGTTTGTACTATATACCTGATGATGGTTTCATATATTTATAAGTTGCTGTTTGCCAGCAGAGCACAATTCTTCTTCTTCTTCTCCTGATTCCGACGAGGTCGAAATTATGAAGTGTGTTGTATGTTGTTTCTACGTGTTTTTTTATTATAATATACATATATATATATATATATATATATATAATATATAATATATATATATATACCATGATAAACGAAAAACGGTCCGGCAGGACAAATAACAATAAAATAAGCAGTGACACATAAACAGAAACACAACAAAGACTCACTTTTCAATATTTCGACCGTAATGGCGGTCGTCCTCAGGAGAAGAAGTGAATTGATGGAGGGACGACAGTCAACAGTCGAAATATTGAAAAGTGAGTCTTTGTTGTGTTTCTGTTTATGTGTCACTGCTTATTTTATTGTTATATATATATATATATATATATCAGTTCAAAAATGAAGAAAAGCAACACACAGAGAAAGAGACACACTTACAAACTCAAATTTTCGGATGATCCGTCTTCAGGAGAAAAGAGAATGGGCGACCAAGCAGGAAACCGGTTTCCTGCCGTTGTGTTCCGGCGTGCTTGGTCGCCCATTCTCTTTTCTCCTGAAGACGGATCATCCGAAAATTTGAGTTTGTAAGTGTGTCTCTTTCTCTGTGTGTTGCTTTTATCATTTTTGAAATGATTTGCGTCCAGTTTGGATCGTTTTTTCGAATTTTGAGTGGATTTATATATATGTATATAACAATGATCAAACCACAATATAAAAATGGAAAAACAAGACTAAGATCTTTCAACCGTAACAAGTGGTCTTCGTCAGAGTAACAATACAGGTTTGATCATACCCGTATATACATATATACGGGGTTTTAGTTTGAATCAGACTCTGAGTTGGGTTTTTGACTCTGACCAAGACCACTTGTTACGGTTGAAAGATCTTAGTCTTGGTTTCCCATTTTCATATTGTGGTTTAATCATTGATTGTTATTTCACTTGTTTATGTGAAATCTTTTATATATATATATATATATATATATATATATATATATATATATCAAGCGATGAGAACAAAAGAACACGTAGAAACAACACACAACTCACTTCAAAATTTCAACCACGTCGTCATCTAGAGGAGAAGAAGAAGAAGAAGAAGTTGCTGTTTGCTAGCCGAGCAGAACTTATCTACGGAAATGCTGTCCGTGACTTGGACTGTTTCCTGATTTGAATTATACATATGTTTATATAGGTGCATTATACAATCGGTCAATTTTCTAGGTTCAGAAATCAAATCTTGTTGTCGACGTTTCGGTTTTATTAATATTTTTTTATAGTCAGAAGTAAAAACGTTTGAATAGATAATAGAATTTACATTATATAAGTGAACTAATAATCTAGACTAGTGAAAACATTTGTCTAGACAGTCTATTCAACCAGTCTAAGAGACAGAAAAAGTGAGAGAACGAGACAGTGTGGGGAAGGGGAGAAAGACAACCATACACACACAGATACAAACACAACAAACAAACATGCACACACATAAACACACATACCCACATAGACGATTATATTAGTATAATTTTGTTTGTATTATACACTTTGTACCTCATGTGACACGTGTGAATGTAAATAAACGCCCTTATAAATGCTGTTCTGAGAAAACACACATATACCGATAGACATAGAGAGAAAGAGAGAGATAGACGAATGAGATGGTTATATTCCTTTCAATTTTCGACATAACCGGTTTTAGTATTACAATATAACATATTGGAATAGTATATTAATATAATACCAGGTTCAGATAAGTAAAACATAAAAGCCTCAAATTGTATAACTAGGTTGAGTGGTTCTAAAAATGTTGGCCAGGTGGAAGCGTGAATAGGTTATTTCGGCTTGTAGATAATCTGAAATAAATCCCCCGTTCAATTGGTGCCAATAGGAAGAGGCCAAGGTTAATGTGCTCCCTTCTGGTGCACGGCTCTGCTGGTAGTCACACGCAACCTCAAGTAGGTCGGGGCGTGTCATTATAGTATGCAGTATATTAAATCGAAATGGAATGAGGGAGGGGCGCGTGCCGGCCGGTGGCATTACGACAAAGCAGAGGGGGAAATACTGTATAAAACCCACAACTTTAGTATAATTTATAATATGATTATGATATATATGTATCTTTATAACAATAATCCGTTTTTAGCTGGTCCGGGAGTCTTTTAAGTTAAGATAACTTAGGTACTTTGATTGTAATTTTGTTCTAACTTGTATTGTAAGCCAGTATATGGCACAATCACATTTATTTTATCCACACATTGTGCGTCCAAGCCACTAGTTATTAAAGACCAGCATTTCAATACATTTGCTAATGCATTATAATGCATTAACTTCCAGTAAACTGAATGGAAATGAAACATTTACACATTTTATTTAAAAATTGAGCTCATTAGACAAACTATAATATAATTATAGTTTAATCTTATTATATTATAATTATAATATAAATGTTATAGATATTCAATGTCTCATTAGACTTCTTTGCTCGCATCTAAACTGGTAGATCAGGGTTCAATACACACTCTGACCATGAATTTATTCACGCGAATCTGATTATGTTGTCAATCGGAGAGGATGTTAAGCAGCTCGTCCCCAGCTTTTACATTTTCAGGTACTCGTTAAAGATCCTTACACTAAATGCACTTGAGTTACACAAACCTTAGGACTCCTAACGTAAAATTAATTTTCATTATGTGGTATCACAAAGGGCTAATCATTAACCTATGTGTGTTGTCTTTTGAGAAGGCCACTGCAACCTAACTTACGTGAGGATTGGCCTCACGTAAGTCAAGACTCTACTAAGCAAAAAAATGCGAGGTATTCCACATGATGGTGCAATGTTTCGGAGTATCATCCGAATGCATGTTAGAAATTATCGGTAAGCGAGGGTAGACGTGGCCACAGCCATTTCAATGCCTAAGCTCCTCATGAGAGGTTTCCTCGCGTTGGCTGTTTCTAAATAAAACTATCAGAAAACTATTTATATTTTACAGAGTTACCCATATAGCAACAAATGGTGAACCAGAGAACCACAAAAACTTCCAAATACACATGTTTCATAGCAGTTGTAACAGTTCTAGATAACTGTACACTAGCAATCTAGTTTGTATATCAGCAAATTCAAAATATCTTCTGAATTTAATTTATCTCTTCTTCAAAATATAATTATTAATATCTGTTAATAATGAATCATCAACTCAAGTTATTCTCGAAGATGTAAAGGATGGAGTGTTAGCCATGACATTACACTTCCCATCTGACAAATAGAAATTTTGTGCATGCCATGTCATAAAGAGGAAATATGTCAGTTTTGAACAACTACAATGTCACTTACTTCCCTATTGTAATCAACTTGAATAATTCAATATTTGGTACTCTCAATGTAGAAGCAACCTAGTAATGTGACTGATTCATAACTGAAATGGAAGCAGCAAAACAAATTAATCATAATTCCATCCCTAGAGGAACACTGAAAGAAAATAGTATGAATTTGCAAACAAAGAAACAATTTCAAAAAACAAATATATTATAACAATCAAAGAGCAAAGTAATGTCTTACCTTGTAAATTTTCTTGCACTTGGGACCGGTAATACGATGGTGTCCACTGGTACATTTTTATTCTGAAAAGAAATTAACAATCACACTTTGACCTCACTAAATATAGAGTAAAAATAAGTAAATTAATGAAAGAAATCAATTTCGAAACTTATATGTATTTTATATATAAATATAAAATTTATAGGTGTGTTATCTAATGGGGATTTGGTCAAATATTCCAGGTCCAAAAATCAAACTCTCATTCCCTACGTTTCGGTTTTATTTTAAAACCTTTTATAGGCAGAAGTAAGAATTTTTTACCAAGAAAATGAAATTTACATTATTTAAAGGAGCAGTAATCTTAACCGGACAAAACCTTCGCCTAGACTGTCTAGGCGAAGGTTTTGTCCGGTTAAGATTGCTGTACCTTTAAATAATGTAAATTTCATTTTCTTAGTCTAAAAATTCTTACTTCTACATATTAAAAAGGTTTTAAAATAAAACCGAAACATCGGCAATGAGAGATTGATTTTTGAACCTAAAATATTTGTCCGAATCCCGATTAGATAACACACCTATTCTATCTAACGGTCGATATAATTTGAATTTGTTATATATGAAATTTATTATCGAAACTTATTATATATTTGTCCCACGGTTGATAATTTTTTATTGTTTATATATATATATATCCTGATAAAAGTATTGCAAGTCAAGGTAAACAAAAGAGTTCAGGAAGTATCAAATTTAATTAAAGTAGTTTCGATTATGTTGATTAAATATTATAATAAATAAATATATATATACTCTATATACGTTTCACAGTAAATCACAGACATAGAACAAAGGAACGAACATAATTACTGTCTTTACTTTTCGGTTGAACCGTCCTTAGGAGGGTTGAGATAGGGACACCAAACACAGTTGCGAAACGACGGTTGGAGACCAACAGTTGTCCTTTTGGATCGTTTTCCTGTTTACAATATATATATATATATATATTCCATAATATATATATATCAACCATAAAGTAGAAACAAAATCAAATTATCAGGGCTGGGTCAGTTATTCAATTTCAAATTAAACTCTCATTGCCAACATTTCAGTTATTATTTAAAACCTTCTTCATAGATAGAAGTATACAATTTTTTGTGTAGTTTTTAGATATAAGTGTAAAATTTTATACTTTTGCCTGTAAAAAAAGGTTTAAAATAAACCGAAACATCGACATTGAGAGTTTAATTTGACCTGAAGAACTAACCTAATCTTGATCAATTTTATTTTGTTTATATATATATATATATATATATAAGAGATTTTACATAAACACGTGAAATAACAATCAATGATCAAACCACAATAAGAACATGGGAAAAGAAGACTAAGATCTTTCAACCGTAACAAGCGGTCTTCGTCAGAGTCAAAAACCCAACTGATGGTTGGGTTTTTGACTCTGACGAAGACCGCTTGTTACGGTTGAAAGATCTTAGTCTTGTTTTCCCATTTTTTTATTGAGGTTTGATCATTGATATATATATATATATATATATAGTCTAATGTTTTCTTATCTCGACTACATAATTTACAATAGGAAAATACTAAGGTAATTATGTATATTGATATAAATAATGTAACTAGTAAGTTGTTTTTCAAGTTACGGTAATTAATTTCTATATTATAACAGTATTACAGCCCTGAAGATTCAACAAATATAAATAAAACGTTGTTTTTAATGTGTTTTCTTGTTTGATGCTAGACCAAACCTCAATAAAAAAGAAATAATTTATATTTATAAACTATTTTATAATTCAATATCTATAAACTAGTTATATATATATGAGTTATGGTTGACTTCTCAACGCCAGTACTTCAAAGTGAGTTTCTGTAGTGACTTTTTCTATTTCTTTCCTATTTGTTAAAGTGTATATATATATATATATATAAATATTGATAAAAGTATCGACCGTGGAATAGAAACAAACCTATAGTTTATCGGGACTCGGTCAGTTCTTCAGGTCCAAATTAAACTCTCATTGCCAACGTTTCGGTCTTTATTTAAAACCTTTTTCATAGGCCTACAAAAACAGAGGGGATATAAGAAATAATACAATCATTCAAAAATCAAACATACATAAAAGTGCAATTAGTTACAAATAAGAAATTACAAAAGAAATTTTGGCTAAAGGTTAGTGAGAAAACTTACAGAAGTATAAATTTTGAAACCGAAAAACTAAGTATTACATTACAAATTATTTCACAAAGGAAAATAGTATGTCAGTTTAATTTGAACCTGAAGAACTGACCGAGTCCCGATAAACTATAGTTTTGTATATATATATATATATATATATATATATATGTATTATGTGTGTGTGTGTGTGTGTGTGTGTGTGTGTGTGTGTGTGTGATTGTGACTGTATGTCTATTTGAGTGGGCTCTATTTGTATGCATGTCACAACACATGATAAATCAAATTGATTTTATACCCAAAAAATAACGATTATATATAAAAATATGATCTTTAGTTTTTGGTTTTAATTTCATTATAAAAAAACTAATTTATCCCCAATTACGTAAATATCTGCATGTTTTTTTCTTCTCTTGAACTACTCAACTCTAGAGAATTGAAGTTTTTTAATCATTATAGATCTAATATTTGAATGAAATGGAAAAAAATGTCTTTTCTGTGATAGTAGATAAGGTCAGTTTCTTGTTTTTCTTGCAGTTGGTTTAGGCAACAGGTTTTATTAAGTTTGCACCTTAAAAACACTTATTATTGCTTAGGTCATATCTGTCGTTCAAACACATTTGCACCCCGGTGTTTGAATGACTTTGAACTCAAACAAAAATCGGAGTTCGAACAGAAATGTTGAGAAAATTAAGACCCCTTGGATTGTTAAATAATTATAGAACTCAAACAGACCTTACAAATCTGACTCTGACCGAAAACGGACTTATAGGCCGAATCCGAGCAGATTATCCAATTTCCCATTATATATTTCTTATCTCAAAATAAGTTTTGGTTTTCAAGCAAATCGGTTGTTGACCAATATTCTTAAACGAATTTGGTCAAATGCTATTTTCCTTACAACACAATGCTTAATAAATATAAAATAGGAGATAAACAGAAAGCATGTCTTCTTAATTGAAACAAGTTAAGTTTGACTTACAAGGAATTGGCAAGCATTAGATTGATGAATGAAGTTAAAATGTAAACAGGAGAATGGCTCAATAACAAAATACGGACCATATAGGAATGTCAAGCAATTATTAATAGAAACTCAGATGTGGCCTCGACGGTAGGATATTTATATCTAATATTGCACCTAAAGTCCGATGGGAGCATTTTTAATAAGTTTATGCATTCGATTGAGTATTACATTCGTATACAGTGATTTTTAAATCAATATAATCAAACAACCATTCGTAAGTACAGATACACTTAGATAGAAACTAATTACTTCTCGTTGTTTTATTTTATTATAAAAGCGCATCGGATTGAAAATATTTTCTCCTGTTAAAACTAAAATAAAATAATTGAAAATACTTGTTATTTTAATAAACAAAAGTAATCACCTTTAGGATATGTTTTACTTATTTATTATTTAAGCATAAGCCATAAATGCATTGTAATGGTTTAGTTACAAATTTTTTCAGTGTTTTTTCGGTAGTTTCATGCGTCAACGATAACACAAGGATAGTGTTTAGTTCCTTTATATATATCCGCTTCCATCATGCTCCGACAACGTTTCAAAAATAAAAATTAAGAAAAATAAAAAAAATTATAGAAAAAAAAGAAAAATTATTGAAAAAATAACTATTTTTAAAATAGTTATTTTAGATAACATTAACTGTTTGAATTAGTGCCACTAAAGATGACATTCCCAAAATAATATTCAATATTACAACAAAAGCTATAAATTTCAAAATTAAGAATAAATAAAATTATTGTAAACAAAATATCAGGAACAAAAAAATATAATGAAAAAAGAGATACAGATGAAAAAAAATATTGTCATAAATGACCAATAGGAGTTAATATGAACAAACGAGTATATATATGAATATTAAAGATTTTGGTCCACTCTTCACCTATCCCCCGGTTCTGACACTGTTGGAGGCGTTCAAGTGTTCATTAGTTTTGCACCCCATCTGCTGATAACTAACAGGTAATAATAAATAATAATCAGGGTCCCAGAGTGGGTAAGAGGCATCTATGAGCAAATAATATGACATATACATAGGTTAGTTAGGTAAGGTTGCTGCGGCAGTCCCACAAAAGAGCTCACATAGGCCGAACATTGGCCCATGTAATACAACGTAAAGAAGTTTGATTGTACATTGGCAGTCCTAAATTTTGCCTAACTCAAGTTTATTTGGAGTAGTAATCTTTAAGGAGTGCCTTACATCGTACAGACTTGGGGCCGACGGCTTAATGTCATCTCCGAGGACCGACGTGCTCAGATTTATTCACCTTCCATGTGAATAAATTGAGAAACAGAGTGAGTATTGAACCCTGGAATACCATTCCAGAGATGAGCACCTTGCCACTGGGCTAACCTGGTCCCCTAAGATGTACATAATTACTGAAATAAAAATAATACATATAGCGTATAGAATAAATAACTGTGTTAGTTCTAAATCTTCTTTTTATACATTAAAAGTGTTATTAATGTATATTATATTGGATATTTAATGGCTCCTTGCTTACTGTAAATAAGGGGTGACGTGGTACTCCTTGGGCTGTGCACAAGAAGCACCCACACCCTGGTGGTTACAGTAGCGTAGCAACTCACTTGAGGACCCCAGTATGATTCACACCCCCATCTTCCTTCACCTCCCACTAAATGTTTCTCAAATTTAAGATTTAACAAATTTCAATATTTCTAAACTATCTTTTCAACAATCCAGAAAATTCCTCACTGGTTTGATTTAAGGATGTATCAAACCATAATCCTGCGTTTTTCACCGGCACTTAAAGAAACATAACAATTATGAGCTGTTACATTAATGAATAACAGCAAAGTTCTGAACTACTGTGTCTAATTTCTCTCTTTGAATTCCGGTCTCCTGTAAAAACTAAAACTGTACATACTTATTCATGGATAAAAGGAATGTGGCAATTGCACATTGTAACATAAGATAAGCCAGCGCTAAAGAGGACGTTATTTTAAATTGCAATCATTACATACAGTATAATTAGTAATAAGAGGGGCCAGACTAGCTCAGTGGTTACGTGCTCGCATCTGAACTGATAGGACCGGAGTTCAATCCCCAACTGGCCCTCGATTTATTCACGCGGGAGGTGAATAAATCTGAGCACGTCGTCTCTCGGAGAAGGACGTTAAACTGTCGGTCCCGAGCCTGTACGATGTCAGGTACTCGTTAAAGATCCCTACTCTAAAAATACACATGAGTTAGGCAAAATATAGGACTCCCACTGTAGAATCAATCTTCATTGTGTGGTATCACAAAGGGCCAATGCTCGGCCTACGTGTGTTCCCTTGTGGGACTGCCACTGCAACCTAACCTAACCTAGTAATAATAATAACAACAACTCTATTTTGATATAAAATTCTAGATTGTTGTTATATTATATTTTCTGTTTTTTTTTTATAAATTCTACCCCTTTTTCCCTCTCCTTATTTACCACTCCATTGCCTTTCCAATAAAGCACCCTTGTGGAAGGCACAAGCTGCACGAGGTAATAGACCATTAAATACTATTCAGTAAGAACAGGGTGGCTAAAGAGACAGAAATGGTCTGATAAGAGGGTGTGCAGAAGTATCCCTTTGACAGTAGACCAGATGACCTGATAAGATATAACAAGTCGTCTTGAAGCCATGATTCTCAGCTGTTGTGTCAAATCCTCCCGTCGTATATCACACTCTATTAACAGTGTTACCAGCTGACATTTCACTTCCTGCCAACCTCCTCCTCCGACAGATTCCTTAAATTTGGTAAGTCCTACATAAAAACAAGAGGCCATAAATAGATTAGAGATCTACAGCCAAATTCTCTCTCCAACGCTTTGCTGGATTCTATGTTCACAAAAAAATTAAACAAACTCATCTAAGTTTTGATTTATCATAATTAAAAGTAAATAATTATTTTTTTCCGATTTCAAACTTTATACGTATTTATTTATTCTGAATAAATATGTAATAAGACCATCATACAACCACCTCACTCCAGTATAATATTACTAACAATTATTCAACGGAATAGTATAATTGTATAATTATAATAATAATAATAATGTATAATTTTATATTATACTTGTTACTAACAGTAACAATTAGTCACTACTAACTATAACGTTAGAAATCATACATTTCTATAAAATCAAACAAAAAATTGATTGACTAGTCTTTGGACTAGTAGATCCCTGGTTCTATTATCATTCTGGTCTTGATAATTTTATGTGGAAGGTGAAATAATCAAAACGCGTCGTCCTTCGGAGTAGACTTTAAGCCGTTGCCTCGAGCCTGTACGGTGTCAGGTACTCGTTAATGAACCATACTCTAAATACACTGGAGTTAAATAAAATTTTGGACTAGTAATGTGGGATTAACGCAGTAATTTTGCTCATCCATTACTACAATTGGTTCTAATGTAGTGCAATCAGTTATTATGTGGTATTTACTCATTGTAGGGTAAAAATCTAATGAAATGGTCTCCACATATAAAACTTTTAATGATATAAAAGTTCTTCTTTCTCCTTATACATATATTTGGTTTATATTTCGTTATATATCTGTGTGTTATTTTTTCAATATGTTTCCTACACTTAGTCTAAAAGAAAATGTAAAGACTCAGCCTAACTTTAAGAGAAAAATGTACCTGCTCTAATAAGAAACAGATGTACCCTATACCCCCACCCATGTCCATTCCATTTCCAGTCAGTCTTATTCAGAGGCACTCATCCTTAGGTTCGTACTTTCTGCCTTATTTTATTTTATATTAATTTTTGTACTTATTTACTTTGTACTATAGATAACTCTCTGGTGTAATTGTATTTTTTAGTTAATGCCTGAAGAAGAACACTACGTGTTCGAAACGCGTTGTTTATATCATTAAAAGTTTTATATGCGGAGACCATTTCATTAGATGTTTACCCTACAATGACTAGAATTGGTGTTAAACAATAAATGAAGCACGCTTTACACCCCAAAACAGCGCTAATAGGTGAAATCCTATAAGTCGCTTATAGTCCTAAATATGTGTTAAAACATACATTAAGCATATATTCAGTCTTTAAATACATCAATACATTTAGAAAAAAAGCTTTTCTTATTTTTCACCAGGAGTTTTGTAAGAAAGAGAGACCCCTGATGAATTATTTACCTAAAGCATGTTATTTCTGTATTCTGTATTTCAGTTTATTCGGAATTCCTGTATTCGGAACAAATTTAATATTTATCATCTATTGTTTACTTCCTTTTGTTAAATATTTACATCAACGTAACCAAGTCTTTTAAAAGTTTGTTTATCACTATTCAAGTATTGTTGTTAAACTTTTGATCTTGAATTGTAATTTCAAAGTGAATAACACACTAACAATATTAAATATCAATCAAATGTCAGAATCATAGCGATTACAATCAAAATTGTGTGGGTAATATTCCAGCAAACTGCCTAAATGAACTTCTTTTGTCTTTTTATATAATGTGCATATATGCCATAAAAAATAAAAAGTGCCCTATTGGTGTCGAACTTGCTGTTTCGTGTCAAGAAAAACAGAAATAAGAAATAAGATTATTGTTTTTTTTTCTTTTTTGATATATTATATGTGTTCATTTTGTTTTTTTTATATTTTTTTTACTTTTGCGTATTTTGTTGTCGTGTTCTGGTGTTTGTTATTCTGTGAAGGTACTTTTTCCAGTATTATTTGTAATATTACTAATTCTGAATATTTTTTTTTTAGCCTTGATAATGCCGATCAATTTTCGGCAAAAGTTTGGCTGATAATTAATTTTTAATAATTGATACTAATTTAGTATTTTAGATAGTCAAAATTCTATAGTTCCCAAAAAAAACTTATCACTAGCTCAAGTGGAGATAGATTTGTCTTTGTTCTTTCGACGATACCATCATACAGCAGAATTCGTTGATGTCAAGAGACCTTATCCTCACAAATGGAACAAAACGAGACAGTCCTCGTGAAATGCCCAAGGTGGATCTCAAAGAGGCGGGCTTCTACGATCTACAGCAACAAAATCTATAGAAATAAGTCTTTTACTTTTTATAAGACTGATGGTTACTTGATGAAAGAGATCATTAAAGATTCTAGGTGAAAAATGGAAAGGAAATAGGATGAGTAGCATATAATACGGAGTATATATAGGTAAATAGAAGTGAGATAAAAAGAGAGTGAGCGAGAGGGGGGGGGGGCCTCAAACCTCCATATTAACCTTGTGTCTGGTGTGCAACAAAAGTTACCATATCTACTAAGAGGAGAGAAAAAGTTTCAAGAATGACAATTGCTAGCCTGAAGAAGAAAAGAAGTTGAGGAGACATGAAACCCTGAAACAGGCACATGACCAAACTGGTCTTTCACCCATAGACGCCTGCCTAAGAACACTTCTCAAGGAAATAGCTAAAGCCACTGCTGTCCCATCACGGTGAAAAGAAGGCTAGAAAAGACTTGCGCCAGCAAAACTAAAGGGCGAAGAGACAGGCAGCTCTCTAGACCAGAGCCCGATTGAGCGGAGCTTGCTCCCGCGGACCTCGACCAGGGACACAACACCCACCCAAACCCGCTCTGCAAGAGAGTCTTGAAGAAGACAGGCGTTAGCCACATAAGACTTATATGGACCGAAAACCATCAAGCAAGCGCGCGATAGAGCGGACCCGTCACAGCATAACCATCTGCCTGCAAGAGCCTTTCTTAGTCCATGCCATGAGGGAAGAATCACTCAGGCATGTTAAGCCCCCCCCCAACCACCACCACTAGGTGAAGGCACACTGTTAATCCTGAGCCTATACCATGTCAGGTAATAATTAAAGATACCTACTCTAAATACAAGTACACTTGAGGTATGACAAATGTATGACTCCCAATATCGAATGTTCTCTGAGTGGTATCACAAAGCACCAATGTTTGACCTATGTGTGTCGTTTCACAGGACGCCCCTGTGACTCACTCTATATTTTATTATACTAGTATCCCAATATATATTATATCAACGTCCAAATCGCAGTAAGAAATCAGAAAATTGACCAAAATCTTTTAACCGTAACAACACCGCTTGTATCGATTAGAAGATCTTAGACTATTTTCTAATTTCTTACTGTTGTTTAGATGTTCATTTTTATTTAATGTGTTAATTGTAAAATTTTAATATATATATATATACAATACTAAAATTTATCGGGACTAGGTCAGTTCTTCAGGTTCAAATTAAACTCTCAATGCCAACATTTCGGTTTTTTATTTAAAACTTTTTTCATATACAGAAGTATAAATTTGAAACAGAAAAACTAAGTATTACATTACAAATTATTTTACAAAGAAAAAATAGACTGTAAATTTCAACAACTGTCTAGTTTGAATGAACACGTGACATTACCGAAATAATAAAAACCAAAACGTTGGCATTGAGAGTTTAATTTGAACCTGAAAAACTGAGAGCCCCATAAACTTTAGTTTTGTTTCAATTCCACGGTTGATACTTTTATCAATATTTATATATATATATATTTCACTTAATAAAACGAAACACGATCCAAACTGGACACAATACGAGTTCAAAAAAATCAAAATGAGTAACACACAGAGTAAGGAAACACACTTACAGACTCAAATTTTCTGGTAATACGTCTTCAGGAGAAAAGAGAAAGGGAGACCAACCGTTACCGTGGTTACTTGCCATTGCGTCTACAACGTGCTTGGTCTCCCTTTCTCTTTTCTCCTGAAGACGGATTACCCGAAAATTTGAGTCTGTAAGTTTGTTTCCTTACTCTGTGTGTTACTCTTCTTGAATTTTGAACTCGTATATATATTATTGTAGTATTACATATAATTAGTAAGCACTATATATAGTATATAATAGTAATAATAATCCAACCTAATTCTCTTTTCTTGCTCTTCATGCCATTTAAATACCTCTCTTGGCTCCTTCTCTTGTCAATGCCACACCAGATGTCCTATTTTACTTGTTCAGTTCAAATGAATTGTCTAAAGAAGACTAGCTGTTTTAGTTGAAAGATTTTATTCTCATTTCTGAATATATTACTTTCTTTTTGACGATATATTTTTATATCTGTTCAATATTACTTTGACATCAATTCTTTACTGATTTTTTTGTATTTATATTTAAACAGGTCTAGATAACAGTAAATTAACAGTTAAAGAAATAATTAAAAATTAATAATATGAAAATGTTTAACTAAAGTAAAAAGGAACCATGTATACCTGATGCGGATTTCACGTTTTATCGTTTTGTAATGCTATAGTATGTTTTCAGGCTATGGTCACATTGCTCCGGCCACCTACCACAGGAAAGGCTCTGACCATCGTCTACGCCGTCATAGGCATACCCATGTTCTTAATCCTTCTGGCTGACTTTGGCAAGCTTTTCACCAGATGCATCAAATGGGTCTGGGCATTTGTTCGCCGCCTATATTACACTGGTAGCTGTCGTAAAGTCCGTCGCACGGCACCTGTACAGGTATCCCTATCGAATCAAGTAAACGTATATATATATATATTAAGAATGTACCATGTAATATTTACGAGATTTGATCAAAAAGTAAAAGGCACTTCTTTAATTTCGTGCTCTCTGTACCTTTTAATTTCGAAAAATCTGTTGTTGTTGTGTTAGTACACTCGCCACGATTATATGTTCAAAGTTTTGTTTATACACCTTTTATCAAGGTGTAAGAAAAACAAGGTTATGATGAAGGAGATATCTCCAAAATACTATAAAAAGCAATTTTGTGGAATTACTTAAAAAAATATATTGCAGTGAGAAAAACTTGTTAGGTGTACTCCCTGATGTAGTCTTAGATATACTCTCAGATGCACCCGTAAATATACTCTTAGATGTTTTGTACTTTCTAATGTACTCCTATATGTACTCCTGGATGTACTTCTAGAAATTCTCTTACTTATACTGATATATGTACTCCTAGATGTACTTCCCTGAGTCTATTTTGAAGTCCTTATAAAAATTACTTACAGACGAGTTAGTCAAAAACCAGTAGAGACCTCGATTTTCCCATTCCAAGAAGAATATCTTACTAAAACTTACCAGGCAATACAAAAATTAGTAACATTTCAAAGGACATTATATTTGGCCGTTATATTATTTGTTTTTTAATTTCGGAATAGGAAATACATTTTAAAACTATAAATTTAAAGAAATACAAATATTTGTAACAAATGTTACATTTTGCATCGATTGTAATTCACAAAAAGGTGAAACCAAATTCCAGAGATTCCCAAATAGAAAACCCATATGTTAGAATTGAGGATATAGAGTACATTTTTCGGCAAATAGAGCAATGTAACATCAATTAGCTTTTAGTATCAATTAATAATAATGGTTATTGGACTTTCAGGAAGTAATGAAAGGCGTTCAGCTGGTCTACGGCATGGCTTCCTTTAAGAAGGGCAGCAATGATCAAGGACCTCCAGTCCCTGTTGATGGCCAGGAGACCATGCCCCCTACTCCGGCGCCTAGCAACTTCGTCATAGGTCAGGTCAAGTTATTATAAAATAGTTATATTTAAAAGTGAAAAACAAAAACAATTCTAATTGAAAATGCTTTGGAACCTTACTGTATAGGTCTGAGATATGTGTGTACTTAGCATCGTACATTGTTACTTTGCAAATCAATTTCGGATAACATCCACCTTATAAAGGTTCTCAAAAGGTCTGAAATCTAAAAATTATTAATTATCATACTTTCATCTTTCACTACTCAACCAGTAGTATAGTTATGAAAACTAACTCCAAAGGCTCTAAATTCTATAATAAATAACCATAATACCTTTTCTTTCAGCATCCATTGATTCTGAGAAGCGTACTCAGAAGTCCAAAATCTAAAGTGTGAACCATCACTTCTTCTTCACTACTTAATAGGTTTCGAATGACTTTGATAATTCACTAAATACATCTAGAGATGCCAATAAATTTTACTGCCGAAGCTGTTGATCGGTCAGACATTTGTCGCCCAGCAATGCATATAATAATTTATATAAATTTATCTTTTTTAATGATTTACAGCTTACTTATTTATAATTCTGTCCTAAAGATAATATATAATTTAATATAATCCTAAAGATTACTTTTAAAAAAAAAATCTCATAGTATTCAAATATACAGGATGCCCATAAAGGCCGTGTGCAGTTTAAAAAAAAATATAACTTTATTTGTATTTACGACAGAAAAAATGTGTAAAAAAGATTAGAAAGAAGTAAACCTGGATTTTTTAAGGTTTTATTGTAAAATAGATTTTTAGTTTCCACAGTCCTCCATTATTAGCAATATAAAGGGTAATACGATTTTGCAGTTTATGGAGTACATGCGCCAACTAATTTACAGTAATCCCTAAATCTCATTAGTTATTTTAGCTTTCAAATCTTAAAATGAACAAGGTTTGGATGCATACACAATTGTTTTCACTTACCTTCATAAGAAAAATCTAATGGAGTCAAGTGTGGCGAACGTGGAGATGAATGAAATGGTCCACCTCTTCCGATTCATCTGTTAGGAAATTCGTGATTTAGAGTTGTTTAGAAGAGGTTACCACAGGATGGAGGTTATGTGGATAAAATTTCAATAAAACTTTAAAAAATATAGAATTACTTCTTTCTAATCCTTTTTCCAGATTATTTTTATCCCAACTTTAAATAAGGGTATAATTTTTTTAAAACGCACACGGACTTTATGAACACCCTGTATTTTAGCATTATTCTTATATTTACAAACGTTTTTACACTGTGATATATCTATTTCGATACCCCTGAAAGTCATACCTTCAACTGCCTGACCAGTTTAGGATGATGTCTGTCTCCAGAAGTTTGCTAAATAGGTCAGAATAAGAGTAAATAAACCTTCTGACTTTTTTTTTTTTTTTGGATGTGTTGAGGGCCTGCTAAAAGGTTCACATAAAATGCTGATTATTCAAGAGAATGTTCTTCTACCTAATGATTCTACAATGAGAGCCCTAAATTTTGCCTAGCCAAAGTTTAGTGTAGATAAAGTATTTTGACTGTAGAGTTTTAACCAGTACCTAACATCGTGGAGGCTCAGGACAGATGGCTTAATATCCTCTCCGAGGAATGACATACTCAAAAAAGTTTACCTATAGCATGAAAAAATTGAGGACCAGACAGAGAATTGAACCCGATATCAGTCCAGAAGAGAGCAGCAAGCCACTGAGCTATCCTGGCCCTTTATCAAAGCTTTTAAATTTGTCTCTTCAACTTCTTTAAATGATAGCTTACATTATGGTTTTGCGTCCAAGTCAAAAATTCTAAAACTGGTCTGATGAAGAGACAAACAAACAAGTTATGTTGGTGAATTACTTCAATAATAATGTATCCAATATCCTCTGTTATAGCAAAAACCCTTAGGATGATGTATTGTTATAGATGATGAATTCAACCTCCCGATAAGTGTAGCAATCACCATCCTGGTCATGTACATCTTCTGCGGTGCCATGGTCTTCTACATCTGGGAAGACTGGACATTCTTCGAGTCCTTCTACTTTGTCTTCATATCAATGTCCACTATTGGATTTGGTGATTTCGTCCCGAAGGTATTTTTAAATATATTTCTATTACAAAGCATTGCGAAAAAGTAAAAACACAGCAGGCTAAATCGGTATGCTTATATGCTTTACTATTTATATATATATATATATATATATATATATATATATATATACTTTTTCGTTGGAAATACGATCCAAAACGGACAAATATAGTTCAATATAGACAAAGAAACATAGAGAAATCAAAAGAACACATTTACAGTCTCTAATTTTTGGTTTGAACCGTCTTCAGGAGAGATAAGAGAGGGAAACCAAGCGCACTGGTTTCCCTCTCTTATCTCTCCTTTATATATATATTGATTATATGTAAATATTTTTACATATATGTAAATATACATATTATATATATATTGTTATATATGTAAATATATATATATATATATATATATATATATTGTGTCTCCAACCATCTCTGTACCAGTTCGCTTGGTTTCCCTCTCTTATCTCTCCTGAAGACGGTTCAACCGAAAATTAGAGACTGTAAGTGTGTGGTTTTAATTTATCTATGTTTCTTTATGTACATTGAACTTTGTATAACATGTTATGTACTATTAAATAAATCTCTTCAAATGTAAAAAATATTTGAAAAATCAGTATTATTTACCTCTTGATGAGAGAAGAGGACATTAAACCTCCTGAATATTGGAAATATATTATTAAAAAACAAATGAAAAAAAGATATCAACTAAGTCCGGTTACAACTTTAACAATGTGTTTACTGAAGATAGTCAGCTACCCAAATATATAATTATCCACCTAATTGCATATATATTGTAGTTTTTATAAAAATATAATTTTGAAAAAAAGAAATTTTAATCCTTGATGCTATTTTTTATTTCAGAATAAAATGTACATGATGGCATCTATTGTGTACCTGGCCTTTGGACTGGCTCTCACTTCCATGTGCATCAACGTCGTTCAGGTAAAATAATAGTCTAATTTAAAGGAGAGAAAAGACAGAGATAGAGTGAGTGGATAAGTAGAAGGTAAGGTGGTGTAAGAGAGGAGGAGATAGTGAGAGAGTGGGGTGACGGACAGAGAGGGCGGGGAAGTGGGAGGGAGGGAAATAGTGAGAGAGAAAGAGAGGAAGTTATTGGGAAAAGGACAGGGTGATTGGGAGGGAAGTGAGAGAGAGTGAAAGAAGGGAGAAAACAGAGGAAGGAGCATGAAATAGGGATGGGGAGAGGGAGAGAATAGTGGGAGGGGAGATGGTATGAGAGATGAAGATGGAAAGAAGAGGGTGAGGATGAATAGAGGAGAGAGAGAGAGAGAGTGAGAGGGTGGTGTGGAGGTCTTTTGACCTGCAATAATCCTTTTTATAAATGCTAAAGTTTAAAGTAAGGTTAAGTTGGAGTGTAGTAACCAACCAACGAGGGAACACACATGGATCAAAGATTAGCACTTTGAGATATGACAAAATGAACATTCTACAGTGGGAATCCTAAATTTTACCTAACTCAAGTGCATTTCGAGTAGGAATCTTTAACGAGTACCTGACATCGTACAAGCTGGGGACCGATGGCTTAACGTTCTCTCCGAGAGGCGACGTACTCAGATTTATTCACCTCCCGTGTGAATAAATCGAGGGCCAGATGGGGATCGATTTATCGATCCCCCCGGACCACCAGCCCAGAGGCGAGTACGTTAACCACTGAGCTAACCTGGCTCCTGAAGGACGACTTACTCAGAATCTTTTTTTACCTTTCGTGTGAATACATGGAGGGAAAGATTGGTATCAAACCCCGGATCTACCAGCCCAAAGGTGAGCCACAAGCTACTCTGATCCCCAGGGCAAACTTTATAATAAATTTACTTTCAGTATAAAGTAAAATCAGTTAACCAAAAAAAAAACTACTCACACAAGTTTATTTCAATATTGTTATTTTATTCACAGGAGAAACTATCAGATACTTTCAGACAAGCAAGCACCAAGATTGGAGCAACAATCGGGCTGAAGGTAAACAAAGAAGATGGAACAGTGTCACCTTCAACTCCACCAGCAGTAGAGGTGGCAGATATCCATCAAACTGCTTCCGACTAAAAACCATCTTCGAAGAACACTTCCCAAAGCAATGGCTGTCTTCCCCTTTAAGGCCACTTAGCGTTCTGTCCAGAACTCATGACCACTTGTTAGTGAAACCAAAGTGATCCAGAAAGTAGTACCCGTTTTATAATTTTAATAAAAGAAAAATTGATATAGAGAATTTGAGACACAACATTTTTGTAAAAAAAAAATCGTAATGGCAATTTTAAATTATTTAAAATATTATTTTTTTAACATGAAGGTAGTACCAATTAGGTTATACAAAAAATTGTATACAGAAATGAACACAGAACTCTTTTTTTTAAACAATAAGCAGTTTTTTTAGTAAACAACTGTACCTAGATTAAAAAATTATATTTTTTTTAACCTAGTTAACTATTGAAAATTTTAAATATGCTTAACAAAACCACATAATCAGAATCAATAGGGCATGTTCACCTTTAATTATGAATTATTTGTTCTATCAGCTATCAAAAGGAATACCCACTGATATTCGCTTAGCAGATCTCAAACGCATGAGTATGTGCTTATTGCTTACTCTCAGGACATGATTTTTAACGGTTTTTCAAGACTCAAGTGTCAAGATTATAATTCGTTTTTGAAAAAAGACTCAAACAATAATCTTGTCAAGATTCCCAATGGTTTTACAAAACTCTCAAAACATTTTATTAAGACTATCAATAGTTTGTTATGACTTTCAATGATTTAAAACATACTCAATCAAATCATTTGATAATCATTTTGTCAAGAACTCTCAATAATCTTGACAAGATTCCCAATGGTTTCAACAAAACTTCAATAAATTTAACAAAACGAATAACATTAGACAATATAACAAAAATTACTTCTGTGGAGTAAAAAAAAATGTTTGTTGTATTGAATTTTATAAAAATATAATTTTTGAAGCAAAAAATTAAATATTAAATAAAATTGACTTAATTATATATATATATATATATATTATTATATATATATATATTTAAAACTTTTTTATTAAAAAATCTGTTCATCTGTTTTTATTATAATAACGAACAGTTTTAAAACTGAAAATGTGCCATCTCGATTTCTAAAAAAATAAAATATGAATTATATTGATTCATATTTTAAAATTAAAAGTTGATTAACACATAAATACATTAATACATAATTTAAAGTTAATTTTAAATTTGAATATTTTATTATTTTAATTTAAATCATAATGAAAATAGCCTTGTATTAAATCAAGGAAATTTCTTAATATTCATATACCAGGTTACAGTTCTCACTAAGACGATGTTCAAGTTTTATATAGTTCAAATCAGGAGATAATTGGTATTTCTTTCTATAATTGATCATAAACTAAAGCAAACGGGTACTACTTCCCAGGCAAAAACCCCATTCTACAATCTTAATCCTTATTTGTTCATGAGATTCGAAAATGATTTATATTTTAACTGTTTTATATGTACATGTTTAAAATTATCTGTTAAATTTAGTTTTAAAATTGTAATGTTTAAATTTCTGCTAATTTTTATTTTAAAATTTATCATGATTTAAGACAGGAGTAGGCAAACCTCACAGCTTTAGGGCCATATTTAAAATTGATCATTTTTTGAGAGCTTATTAGAGTGTCAATTTATTTTTATCGTTAGAATATGAGTCGATAAAATGATTGTATTTGTGTAATGTTACTTGAAGGGATTAACATAGGAAATAATTCAATAAATATAATTAAAAGGTACTAAAAAGTTATATTTATTAATTATAAACGTTATTGACTTTGGAATAGAAACCATTAATAAAAGGGAATTCTTTATGAAAATATAAACGGAAATCAGTTAAATAAGAAATAATGTCAATAATAAGAGAAACCGATAATTTTCTATTCTCCAGTTTGTTGATATATTGTACAAACTTGAGATTGTTCTCCATTTTATCTTTGAAGAGGATATACGAGTATATAAGTGATCTGTCACTGCTAACTGATATTCTGAAGAAATTCAACTCACAAATAAAACTAACATCTAATATTTCTGTATTTTATTATTGAACAAGTTAAAAAAAATATTTTATAATATTTCAATCTTTTTCTTAACCTATTTCATTATCAGTGAAACATACATTTGGTTATTCTGAGGTAAAATGGATAAACCAACAAAAGTCTCCACACAAATGAAGTTTTATTCAACGCGTTTCGAACACTTTGTGTTCATCATCAGGAAGACACTATAATACAAATTATATCTAATTAGTTACAAATTTCTATTATAGTGTCTTCCTGATGATGAACACAAAGTGTTCGAAACGCGTTGAATAAAACTTCATTTGTGCGGAGACTTTTGTTGGTTTATCCATTTTACCTCAGAATGAGTAAATACCACACAATTACGGATTGCACAACTAATGATACATTTGGTTTTTTTTTTTTTTTAAAGAAAAATGGGACTCAAAAATTGTTGATTCTATTATACGAGATACAAAATAAAATAACGTTAATATTAAATATTCCTGCTATTGTGGCCATTGAATATACTTGCCTACTCCTTAAGAACTACTCCTTAAGCCTGAATTAAAGAATTAAAATCAGACATTATTCTACTCATAATCAATTCAAAAATGAATTTATCATTTTTGTAACAACTGATATTAAAATTCAGAAGTCCATAAAGACTGTATTAAATTGTTTAGTTTAATTCTGTTTTATTTTTCAATTTAACGAATATCTTATGAATTTAATTAATATTAAGCAACTCTTTCATGTTTGCCTTCCTAATCTAAAAACGATTTTATAAGTTAATGTGCAAAACAGTTTTCATTAGTGACTATCTAATGGCTAAATTTAAATTAAATAAAAATTATGGCTTATATATTTTAATTTAAAAACTAATTATTATATATATATATATATTTAAGAACTTTTTTTATTAAAAAATCTGTTCATCTGTTTTTATTATAATAACGAACAGTTTCAAAACTGAAAATGTGCCACCTCGATTTCTAAAAAATAAAATATGAATTATATTGATTCATATTTTAAAATTAAAAGTTGATTAATACACATGTAGGCTTAAGATTTTTTTTATTTCTGTTAATAACAGAATTATTAAAATTAAATAATTTAAGTACAGAAAATGTATGAACTCAATTTGTACTTAATTTAAAATTGTCTTCTCTTATTTTTAGTGTAACAAATATTCAAATATTTGTGAATAAGTGTTATCATTCGTAATTTATTATTAAAAATATTCAAATAAATATGAGAGTGAATAATGCATGGGCGTTGTATGACGTGTTAAACTAATTTGGATCTTTGTGGTTGCTCTTAAAGGGAATAATACATACATGAACATTGTATGGCGTGTAAAACTGGATTTGACCTTAGTAGTTGCCCTTGAAGTGAATAATGCATACATGGGCGTTGCATGGCGTTTTAAACTTGTTTCACATTTGTAATTGCTCTTGAATTGAATAAAACTTACATGGGCGTAAAACTGGTTTGAATCCCTTAGTTTCTCTTGAAGTGAAACATATATGGACGTTGAACGGTATATTAAACTGGTTTGAATCTCTTAGTTGCTCTTGAAGTGAATAATACATATATGAACGTTGAACGGTATATTAAACTGATTTGAATCTCTTAGTTGCTCTTGAAGTGAATAAACATATATGGACGTTGAACGGTATATTAAACTGATTTGAATCTCTTAGTTGCTCTTGAAGTGAATAATACATATATGGACATTGAACGGTATATTAAACTGATTTGAATCTCTTAGTTGCTCTTGAAGTGAATAATACATATATGGACGTTGAACGGTATATTAAACTGGTTTGAATCTCTTAGTTGCTCTTGAAGTGAATAATACATATATGGACGTTGAACGGTATATTAAACTGATTTGCATCTCTTAGTTGTTCTTGAAGTGAATAATACATATATGGACGTCGAATGGTATATTAAACTGATTTGAATCTCTTAGTTGCTTTTGAAGTGAATAATACATATATGGACGTTGAACGGCATATTAAACTGGTTTGAATCTCTTAGTTGTTCTTGAAGTGAATAATACATATATGGACGTTGAACGGTATATTAAACTGATTTGAATCTCTTAGTTGTTCTTGAAGTGAATAATACATATATGGACGTCGAATGGTATATTAAACTGGTTTGAATCTCTTAGTTGCTGTTGAAGTGAATAATAAATGCATGTATGTTGTATGGCGTGTTAAACTAGTTTGAATCTTTCAGGTTCTCTTAACGATGTGCAAGGTCTGAAACTGATCAACACGTCATACAATGTTATACAACGAGGTGATATGATTGATGTATTTAGAACTTATTTTAAACCAACTCAATGGTGTAACAAAGTATTCCGCCCTCTGGGTGTTAGGTGTCAGCGGGAAGCATTTTGTATTAGGTAAAATAAATAAAATTAAATCAATAAAATTGAAAATTGAAACTAAATTTTACAAGTCCTCTCGAAAATGTCCTCCCTCTCCATTTTTATATCTCACATCCCCTATCTTTATTATTTTCAACTCTCCCTCACTTTCACTCCTGTCTCCCTCCTCTCACTCTCTTTTACTACAACCTTACTCACTCGATCCTTCACCCTATCTCTCTTCTTGTCTCTCTCTTTCATATTTAGAAACTTGAAGTCATTCTGTTTAATTGCAGTTCAAGCAATTCGTAATTCGTGAAATATTCAGGGTATTATTTGAACTCAGGGAAATATACCTTTTTTGCCTCCTCTTTAAACTTTCAAAAAATGTTACCGCAAATACACACATCTGGCATTATCATTATTTAGTAGTTTTCAGTGACATGCAATTATTTCCATAAATATTAAACTACATTATAAGTTTATTGATAAACGTAGGAAGAGTAAGATGGACCTAAGCAAAACTATGTTAAGGAGCACTGGTATAAATAATACTGGTCTAATTGTTCATAAAAAAAGATATATTAATTCTAAACTAATTTCTAAAAGGTTGTGGATACTAAAGAATTTTGTCTTAAGTTTTCACAAAAAAATTATATATTAATATTTTGCTTTATGCTTTCCTTTTTTTTATGAAACAAAAAAATGGATCTTGGAAATTTCTTTTTTAAAAATATAAACCAAATTCTAATCAATTATCTATGTATCTAAGAAAAACCTACAATTATTTGTATTATGCCAAATTGGTGCTATTATCTGTTGTTACCAAAATTAGTTTAACATGTGATAAGTAACAATGAATTTGTTTAATAAATATTAAAATTTGTATTTAATTGTGATATAAATATATCAAGTTTCGCAAATGCGGTTGCTAGCTTTGTTTATAAAAGCAATAAAGACCCATATGTCTCAACTATTTTTTAACCCTTTGTTACTTGCTTTTCATAATGTTCTTTTAAATTTCATAAGAATTACTGGATTTGAAAAATTTTTTAAAAAATCTGGAGTGGCCTACAGTCAACTTTACTATAAGTAAACATAATATCAAACTTTTTGTTTATATAATGTTCCATTTAGGAATAATAAATGTCTAAATGGGAGATGTTTATTAGTCTTTTATTCCTAGAGGTAGTACATATAGTGATTGATCCACTTATCAATAAACGCTTATTTTTGTATATCACACCACTGATGCATATAATATCAATAGTATAACTACAGCAGTAATAATAATTTTGAAAATCGAAAGTATTTCTCCTATTACAATATAAACTCTTACAGGAGAACATGGCTTTTGTTCCAATAAAGATGTAAGAACATTTTATTTACTATTTATCAAAGGATGTTTTCAATTTTGAATCATGTTTTACATTTATGGTCTTTTATAAAATTATTATACTGGAAAATTTATGGCATGGTAGTGATTTTTTTAAAAAATAACTTTTCTTTCCCTTTGTCAAAAATCATAGACATCCAAGTTATGTCTATGCTTTTCTGTTACATAATGCTACATTCTGTTATAAGGTTACTGTAAATGTATATTGAGAAAAAAACTAAACTATATTGATAATTAGCCAGTTTTCATTTGTCAAAGACATAGAAGCTCTTCAATAGGACGAAAAAGTGCATTCCACAAACCTCAATATTATCCAAAAATAATGTCATTCATAAACATAAGAAAATCTCCATCTGATATTAAGTTTTGTAGAATTGTGCAACATATAGAATAGAGTAGAACAATTAGAACATTTTTTTAGAGAAACCAATTGTACCAAGAAAAAATCTGACATTATATGTTTGATATGTTCTATTAGTGTTGATTTTTTACATATAAGAATTTTATTCTGCTTACATCACATAAAAGTCATTAAATGATTTCAATTTTTTTCATTATACCTCTAAACATCATATTATTTCATTGGATTCTCTCAAAAAATTTCTAAGTCAATGTAAACATTGTAAATAATTGAAACGACAAGTATAGCAATTAATCATTAGTCTAGGATAAACATTCAGTTTTTATAGATTTATTGCCCTTTGCCGTAATTGAAATTTCATGAATTATTTTTTATATATTTTTAATTTGATATTCCATTAATTGGCAAAATATCATTGTTTTTTTATGAGCCGTCACTAAAACCGTATCACTCTCAGAAGCTATCAGATTTAATTATTATTCAGAATTTATACATTTTATTGAAAAAAAAAAATTTCCTGCTGTTTTAAAAATCTGAGGATATTCTTATTTTATTGCATTTGTAGTCTCCAAGATAATTCCTGACTTTCAAGACTATAGAATTAGTAATTTAGGAGAAAAAAAATTGTCTTAGAACAGGTTTTTGGCAAAAAAAAAAGTTAATTTCCCGTCATGCATAATTTTTCTCAAAAAATAGGGCTCATCTACACTCCGAGGACCATTTTTGAGTAAAATATCAATTCCTTAAATCAAAGATTCTGGACCGTAGCGTGGGCACAAAATTTAGATACATACTCACCAACCCACACATACACATCATAGAAAAAACTTCATAAAACAACTTCTGGGACCTCAAAACATGTAATTCCGTCAAAATCTCGAGATCAAATTTTTTCACGATCACTATACTTTTACTGATGGTAAAGTATAAAGTGTGACCATCTTTTTTCGGTAAATGTATTCATGATTGACTGGATCTTTAGAAAAAGGACCTCAGTGACCTAGGAACTATTTTTGCCACCCAAAGATGTTTTAAAACAAAAACATATAATTCATTAAAAGAATGGTTAAATTAAATTAACTGGCTATGCTACTAAATATAATATCTTTTCAACCCCATTAAAAAAATAGTTTTTGAAAAATTTAAAATAAATGTATTTTTATTTTCCAAATAATTACAGCGGAAAATACGTTTAAAAACAGTATTACAGAAATAAAACACAAAATTAATTACAACCTTAAAAACTCATTTTAATATAAAATTTCAGGTTGATTTCTTATTATTTTTATTTATTTTAATTTTTTTTTGTTTTTCCCCCTCAAAATGCCGCCCCCTGGCACGTGCCACCCGGGGTGAACCCCCCCCCCCCCCATTGCTACGCAACTGAAGGACCTATGTTAATATTATTTTATTTCTTTTATTCTTCTTAAGTACATTTTTTTATTACTGTCATTTATATTTATGATAGTTACCATTATTTTTTGAATTCCCTCCTTGCTTTACTCGGATGCCTTATCTCTCTCTTTTTTTCTTATATTGACCTGTTTAAACCTTTATTGCTTTGCTTGGTTGCGTTCTTCATTGGTCAAGCAAACTTATGATTTGAACTACTATGCAGTTTGGAGATAGTTTGATTCTTCAGTCCTGAAATTTTAGCATTAGATTAGCTTAGGTTACAATGGCAGGTCCAACAAGAGAACACGCATAGGCCAAATATTGGCCTTTTCTGATACTGCACAATGAACATTTTAAATTGGGAGCCCTAAATTTTGCCTACCTTTAATTGCATTTACAGGTGTGTTAAGTAGGCGAGTATCTGATATGGTACTGGCTCGGCTTCAACTGCAAAGAAAACATAACACTGAAATCATAAGTTGTAGATTAGTCAATAGATAACATAATTTTTAGAGATAGGAACACTGAAAAAATTAAAATATTGCAAAAAAAGATACCTTTCTAACAATATTTAACCCTACCTTTATTGAATACACTCTTTATGCCAATGAATTGCCGTATCAAAGGTGGTGTCATTTCTGGAAGGTAATATACAGGGAATCAAAGGTAACAAAATTTTATTCTAGGATATAAATACTTGCAAGCTAGTTATGATAATTTTTGCATTCTAGCTGGATGATATCAGTATATGTTTGTTTCCAATGGCACACACTTGAAAGGTTTTCACACCTTTAGAGTTGCTCTAGTGACAGAAAGTATGGATTATTTATTATTTGGCAGCCATTTGAGTTGTGGTCGAACCACATTACCAAGTTGAATTCTAAATTGATAGCCCTAAATTGTACCTCACCCAAGTTTATTAGAGTAGGGGAAGATCTTTTACCTGACATCGTACAGGCTCGTGACCGACAGCTTTACGTCCCTCTCCTGTCCTAGGAGACGGAGGTAAAATTATGATTTACCTAAGAGATCTATATTAGGTATACCTAAGATACCTATGATATCTTATGAATAAGATGGCAACTATATTTTAATTATTGGCATGCTCAAGATTTCACATAAACCACATGAAAAATCTTTGGTCATAGCCAAGTTTTTGAACTTGTAATTTTTAGTACTAAAGACAAACAGGCTACCTATTAGCTAACACCTGACCCAAGGACAGTACATGGCCTTGCCAGTAGTTATAGACATTGATATAATAAATTGTACCTCACAAATTGAATTAAAATATTACCCTAAATCTAAATATTAATTTATTCAACTGTCCTACTACAATTAAATATGAAAATTTAAAAAAATACTAAGAATGGCTTGTACTGCACATATTTTTATTTGTAAATGTAAGGAATTTTCACTCATTCAATATTCCAGGCTGCTGAATATTAGCTGGTTTGGCAAATCAGTTATGACGGACTTACTTCAATTTTGTTTTCCTTATTTAATCTACTGAATAATCTACATAATAATCTATTAATTTTTTTCTTCTTGTTACATCAATATCAATATACAGTTTTAAAAGACATTAGAAATAAATATACAAAACCAAAAAGCAATAACCAAGACCATCAACATTCTCAGTAATGATTTATTTTGAAATTCATTGATTCAATAAGATCCAATTTAAGTAATTATTCTAATTGTAGATTATAATTCATAATAAAATATGTAACTAATTACCAATAAAGTTGCTAAAATGCAATTAATTTTGCAATAAGTATGAAATTTATTATCAATGTTCCATTATTATTTTAAAATACAAAAATGATAAAAAACTATTGGCTATCAATAAAATAACGGAGCTATCCTATCTTAATTTATAATGAAATAATAATTGATCTATTCCTATTTTGTAAGATAATATATGTAATATGTTTAATTATTTATGAAATATAAATATTTATTTTTTATAAATAAATTTATTGGAAAATGTATTCCTGATATATGCTTATTAATAACAAAGTTATGGTTAAATTAGGTTTAATATTTATGCAAAATATTGTATGATAAATAACTACTATTAATAAATGTACAGACTTCAACTTGATATATTATACTAAACTTCATATAAAATCCATATATTCTCAAACTTTAAATAAATTTCAAGGCTATACACTTTCTAGAATGTATATTTTGTAAAAACATACTGACTGACAAAAAAATGTTGGAAAAACTGATCTACATAGGTCTACTGTCATTTATGTACTCTTGAAGGTCAATTAGAATTACATTTTCCTTAGCTTTTAATCCTCGATACATATTCTCAATGTCTTAAAACATTTTAAATATTTTGTAGCCAGACTGGTTAGTGTCCTTCTTTTATGATACATATTTTATTTGAAAGCATTTATCCTTTATATTTAACCATCTCACTGAGTGGAAAACTGTTTGTTTCAGACTTGTACCACAGATGAATGAGTTAGATAATTATTTAATGTTATTAGCTAAAATTGGTAGTTCGAATCTTTTCAGATATACCTGAACTTTCCATGGGCTGTCAAGAACTGGGTGAGTTGCCAGGTTATAGTTAGGTGACTTATATTTACTCTTTCTTTAACTGATGGTAAGAATTGCCTTATAATAACGCCTGTTTGGGATTCTTCTCATAGCTTCTGCCAGCTTTCAATACTCCTCTTTTTTGTCCAACTAAGTACAGTGGAACAAGGAATTTGTGAATATTGTGAAGCTTGGTCTTGTTTGGAGGCCTCTTTTGCTAGTATGTCGGCTAATTCATTGCCACGTAGTCCCACATGTGCCTTAACCCATGCAAAGGAGATTGTTATTTTGTTTTCTAGCAATAATAGATTTGTTCTAATATGTTCTATTAAAGGTAGATAGTTTTTATTGTTTTTTAATGCAAGTAATGACATTTTACTGTCAGTTTTAATACATACGGATTGATTAGGCATAACAGCTTTCCATCCATTTCAGAGCTTTCAGTATGGCCAACTAATCAGCTTGATTATTTGAGCAAACTGGTACTCTTTTTTCATAATAGCGTTGCCTTGGTGAAGAGCTACAAATCCACAACCCACATGGTCATCCTCTTTACTGCCGTCTGTATACATCTCAAAACTTTTACCAGTGTTCTCATCTATATTTTTAAAAGACCTAGGGTCCCTCCAAAACCGACTTTCAATTGATCTGTCCATTAGTAAGCCAATCAAATCTTCTTCCTATCCTCCTGATGCTACATCCTCTATGGAGGCTGTTTTTTGTTCGGCAACTATTTTAATTGGGGTGATGCCAGCAATTACACAGGCGACATTATATGATTTAGTTTTGTATCCTTCAATCATGCGTATAGCAAAAATTCTTTGTACCCGTTCTAACTGTTCAATATTTTTGTTGAGTCTTAATTCATCAATCCAGATTGGAACTGAGTATAAAACCATTGGTAGGAACGCTCCGGTGTATATGACCTTCAGAGCGGAATGACTAAGTCCCCAGTGGACCTTTGCTGCTTTGGAGAGTATGTTAATTACTTGGAAACTTTTCTTTCCAACATAATCTATATGGTCATTCCAGCTCCATTTTTTATCTAGAAAAACTCCTAGATATTTTAGAGACTTCACACTTTCAAGGGTGTCTCTTGAAAAACATTAGTGGATGATACTGCAATACCTCTTATACCGAAGTGATTGTTAACTCTAAACAATTGGTAGATTCCAATGGTTTTTTCTAATTATTCATTTAACGATTTATACTTTTACAATTTAAATGATTAGAAACATAATAAATCAATTTAAGAAAAAAATAGGATCACAAAAATTCAAAACTTTTTATTTCATAGAACTGGGTTGACACTGACAGCTTGGAAGGGAGGTCATGTTTTGGTTACTCTAGAAACCGTAAGTTACTGTTTGAATATAAACAAGTTACCTTCATGCAGCTAGTTTCGCTTACCTTTGAGGTTTTTGGAATCGTACAAGGTATGATGTGGTACAATTTATTCCAAAGTTATTACTTGCATTTGTAGCACTGTTTGTAATGCATCTATATTATATGGAGTGTATGTGACTCCGATTCCTTAATCAATTAAATTTACTTATTTTGGTAATACTGAAGTATTATTCCTTACATTCTGTATACATTGTAATACATTCTGTATGTATTATTTGCTTCGTTCAGGGTCTTCTTAAACCCTGTGTTATAATATTAATTTGTGTCCCTTGTAACGTATAAGTATCTCTTATTTTCATTCACTTGCATCTTTTTGTGATTGTGATTAAACATTGCTTATCTAAAATAATATGTATGTATATATGTTGCAGGTGTCTTTTTCAGAAAGGTGAGTGTAAATTTATAATTTAAATAGTGTAGAACTTGGTATACTTTTAAATCAGATGGTGCAATTCCCAGTTAAACTATTTCACCTTTGGTAGAGATAATACTTAATGTTTTTTTTGTTTATGTTTCTTAAGTTATAATTACAAATTCATGAATATGTGTATTAATGCACTTGGTTATTTGTAAAATACCATTTAAGGTTTAATTTTTTTGTATAGTTTACGCAATGTTTTTGGTTAAATGGCCACTTATAGATATGAGGGGTTTGCTTTGTGCATTATCTTTTGATTAATCAAGACCAATACCTTTCCATTTGTTTCCTAGTCCAACCGGCTTTGGATAGTATACATATCTTGGTAGTATGCGACATTGCCTTATATTAAAAAATAAAAATTGATACTTTTTCAAAAATTGAAACTTCAATGACACTTGTAAGTGTATGTTCAAAACTGCTTTGTATGCACATATTCTTGTTTGGTTAAAATACACAGCAGCTTCTGCATTGACGACCTTGTAGCTGTCTTGTTCTAGCCTCCTGACAGTTTTCCGATGCAACAGAGGTAAATCCCAACTGATTTGGCTAGAACAAGACAGCTATAAGGTCGTCAATGCAGAGCTGCTGTATATTTTAACCAAATATGTATCCAAGATTTTCTGCCTATCTATACACATATTCTTGTGTATATGGAGAAAGTTTCAAATTCGGTTTGTAAGTTCAGGCTCCTATATAATGTGCATGGTTTTTAAATGTTTCGTTATTTCGATGTAGGAGATATGTTAAAGAAAATATCTGGTATTTTAGTTTTTGGGATGAATTTCATTTATTCGTTTTCGAAATCAGTCTTCATTAGATATTATACGCTAATTCCAATCCCGGAAACACATCTGGAACTCGATCTTTGGGATGGCATTCAGCTTCCTTTGTCACACAATTATAATCTCATATTTTTTGTTCAAGGCTGGGCGAGAGTGAGTGGTTTTTTGTTATCTTCTACAACGTCCAGGTTTTCTTAGAAACGTTCATATCATACCATCAACCCTTTTTTACTCATAGCAGAAAGCAATATGTGACAATTCTTAACACATTCCTGCTCATATTACGCCATTCATAGCAAAATTTAGTGGCATTTTTTTATTGATTTTTTAAGTAAAGAAATAATCACCGATTGTAGCTAACACATGTAACTTTTTAACATACAACAATAGATCCAATTTAGCTAACAATATACAAAATACTTCTCAGACATATTTGCCAACGCAACATACATAATTCACGAAATTCCCCGTTACTTTTTTGATAGTTACAATTTTTTTTTTTGTTATAGTACACCCAAAAGCAAGCCCGACAGCTTGGTTTGAAGGGATGGGTGATGAACACGAGCCGTGGGACAGTTGTTGGGGAAATGCAAGGTGATTCCAATGCAGTATCTGAAATGTCAGTATTCTCTTAGAATTTTATAATTATAACTATACTAAAATTACAACAGTTTCTACCATTCCACACCAAGTTGTGTAAATACGTTTTAGTTCTTATTAGTAATAATATCCGTGGTACATATAGTGCCTTCTACTTTTATATGTCCTATGAAGAATGTTGTAAAAAAACCTAAAACATTAGCTTTGAGCCTGGATTCTGACGATTCCTGATTTGTATTTAGTTTCACTTTAACATTTTTTATGTAATATGATTCGAAAGAATTCCGTCTCTTTTCACAAAAACAATTTTCACTGTTTGAAAATCGCTCCAAACAGCGGACTTCTCCCGCCAACCTCACCCATCTATCGGTTGTTCCCAGAATATCTTTTGCACCATCCGGGATCACCACTCGCTCACAGAAGGTGTATGCATTTTATATTGTTTTGTACTTTATTTCGAATGAATTTTGATTTTTACAATCTGCTGCATTATGTGGCATGGTTTGTACTTATTTTTGAGGAAAATACTAATAAAAATCAAATGAAAAATGAAATAACATATTATATAATAAAAATCAATAATTTGATATATTTCAGCATCTATATGTCTTTTTTTTTCAATTATAAAAATACTTCTTTCAAGTATACGATACGACATAAGGAGAGGGGTGAGGTTGGAACGATTTGGAACATTTATAGGTAAATTTTGACTCACGATTTAGGATCCTAAAGCTCCTAAAAATTTATTATTTTCCTATCTTGAGAAAGTAATAAACTTGTTTATTTTATTTTCGTATTTTGATTTTAATTTTTTACTTTGGACAAATTTATTTTTAAGGCCTTTCCATTATTCTCTATACAACAAAACACAATAATGGTCTGGTTCAATATTATTTTTTATATTAATGTTATGGCGATTTATTTTTTGTTTGTTTCAAAGAAGAAGGACCCTTAGGACGCTGATTTTATGCTGTTGTGAAGACGGAAAGTGTAATTCATTTTTTTTATTGACATTTCAGTTATTGGAGAGCCCATAATACTAATCAACTTTTACAATAAAAGTTGTAAATTTTATCTCACTGAAGTTTGTTAGAGATAATGATCTTTCCAAGTGTTTGAGATACAGAAACATCGTACATGCTCATGACCGACAGTCTTGAGTTGTTTCTGTCTGACGGACAGCTTGCACAAGATTTCCATTTCCCACATGAAAATTCTAATGTCGCAGCTTGGATGCGAACCTCAAATCTTAAATTCTAAAGGCTTAGTTAGATAGAACCTGTTAAACCACGTTACTTTACTTGTAAAATGACATGAACACTTATACATATATCATGCTAAGACATAAAGTGAAATTTATGACGCACAAAATAGTAATAGTAATGTCGCACATTATAAATAGTAATTAATATAACGTTACTTTATTTCTTTTGTTTTTAGGAAAAGATGGCTTCAAAGGGTCGGAAGTCCAAGCAGCAAAATTGAAAAGGCAGAATTTAATAATGAAAAGGCTATTTCCAGCTGTTCCTTTTCTGATTTCGTGATTAGAAATTAATTAAAAAAAAAATAAAATAATTTTGTTATATTGTTTTATTTTTTCTATCAAATAAATTATCAAAAAATTTCAAATTATTGCTGATAATTGGTTGAGTAAATGATTGTTTATGCCAAATATCTAGTCATGATTGTTATATAATTATTTATCTTATTCAACTATTTGTATTGAAGTAAAATTGTTTTTTGGAAAATAGATGTGTTTATTATTATCTCTAACGGTATATGTTATTTCCTAGGTACCTCAACCCTCGGATATGCGTCCTTCACTCTCAGTCGCAATGAAAGCGCTCAACCCTAACTAAAAACTTGCAATCTGTTTATAATTAAATGTGTTTCTATCTGTATTTAGATAGCAGGTGAGAGTCAACTGAATTACCTACAAAACAATCTCTTTTGTGATCTTCACACTGATATAAAATCATCTCACAATTCTTTTACTAAAAAACCATTTAAAATTGAATTCTATATTGAACTTTGCAGGTCAATCCCTTAGCTAGGCGAACCGGAAGAACCGCCCTGGGTTCCTCTCTTGCGAGGGCCTGGCGGGACGACGGTAGTGACCTCAGACAAATTACCTGATCACTTGTTAATCTGTCTTGCCGGCGGTATTACAAAAGGGATAAAATAATCATTAGTTATGCAATCCGTAATTGTGTGGTATTTACTCATTCTGAGGTAAAATGGATAAACAAACAAAAGTCTCCACACAAATGAAGTTTTATTCAACAGCAACAACGCGTTTCGAACACTTTGTGCTCATCATCAGGAAGACACCAAGGATGTGATGCTGACGGGTTGGTCCAGTGAAAACAACGCGTTGTTGCTGTTGAATAAAACTTCATTTGTTTGGAGACTTTTGTTTGTTTATCCATTTTACCTCAGGGTAAAATAGCTCTCATGGAGCCTAAAAACAAACAAATATTGAGAACGCCTGTACTAAACTAAAAATAAATATTATCTACATCTTGAAAAACTTAGTTATTACTTATAAGTTACAAATAAAACTTAATTATTTGTTCACCTGAATATAAATACCGTTATTTATATTCAGGTGAACAAAAAAATAATTTAAAAATCTGGAGTGGCCTACACTCTACTTTACTATAAGTAACTCAATGTCAAATTTCTTGAGTATATAAAACATAACGTATCATTTAAGCATAACATAAATATCTAAATGGGATATAATTATTAGCATTGCATTCGTGAGGTAGTACAGATAGTGATTGAAGGACATATCAATTTATAAACTTATTTTTGTACATCACAAATAATTTATTATTTGCAAATAATTTCATTAGTATAACTACAGCAGTAATATCATTTTTGAAAAACCAATGTGAACATTTCTTGAAACGAAATAGTAACTGCCATATATGCGAAATAGTAAATAGTAACATATATACGATTTTTTTTTAATTAGTGTTATCATTTATCTGCACAATTATTCCTCTTAAATCTCTTATAAGTCAATAATATTTACATTTTTCCATTAGAAACATCAATTTTATCTCAGTGGATTCGCTCAAAAAATTTCTAAGTCAATGTAAACAATGTAAAGAAATACAAAAAATTCGACAAGTATAGCAGGTGATCTCTTAGTCTAGGATAAACAAAGAGTTTTTATATCGTTATTGCTCTTTTCCGGAATTGAAACTTCATGATTTTTTTTTTATGAATTACTAATTTTTTGTTCCATTTTTGGTCAAATTTTCATAATTTTTTAACGAGCCGTTTAGCGTCAAAAAAACATTTTCTGAAAACACAAATCGTACTCTAACGCCCCTTTAGCGAATGTAATTTTAGAAAAAAATATCTCAACTCATTGTCCATATAATGTTTTATTTATAGGCATAGTTTCATTCTTGTCCGTCAAACAGTATGGCTTGTATCGCTCTCACAAGGTTTGAGATTGATTTATAAGTCAAAATTTGTACATTTTATTGAAAAAAAATTATTTCCTGTTGATATAAAATTTTGAATATATTTTTCGTTTGTTCCATTTGTAACCTCAAAGATAATGTCAAAATCTCAAAACTCTAGGGTTATTAGTTTAGGAGAAATAAATGTTTTAAAAAAAACGGTTTTTGGCAAAAAAAGTGACTTTCCCATCATGCATAATTCTTCCCAAACAATAGGGATCTTCGTCTAAATGGGGCCCATTTTTGTGTAAAATATCAACTTGATCCATCAAAGATTCTGGACCGTAGCGTGGTAACAAGCAATGCTAACACACGCACCCACCCACACACACACAGACATCATCGTAAAAACTTCATAAAACGACTTCTGGGACCTCAAAACATGTAATTCCGTCAAAATCTCGAGATCGAATTTTTTCACGATCACTATACTTTACTTATAGTAAAGTAAAAACTTGGGAAAACCCAGAATTTCTTCAATTCAAATGCAAAATCTTCCCCGTTAATGCAGATACACAACTAAGTTTTTTAATGTGTAGATAAGAGTTATTTTTTTTTAATTTCCAATATTTATTTGAAACAATTTATATTTCAGATGTAACCTAGGTTGAACACAAAGTGTTTTGAAAGGAGATTTTTATTATAAATTGAATTTGTAAGGAGGCTTGTTGATAACCCTTTTTATTATTTTCTCTGTGAGTAAATATCAAATAATAAATTATTGCAAAACCATGAGACATGAGAGCAAAAAATTATCCTTTTGGACAAAACTGTAATTATTATACTTGGTATTATATACTTATTATTTCTATTACACTTTTGAGTCTATAGAAGCTTTTATTGGAAGTATACCCATTTTTCTGAAAGATTCATTAAAATGCACCGGGAAGCACCGAGACTTGTTCAAGATGTGTGGTATCTTTTATTACAGCTCTATCGTTGGTAGAATGGCCAAAGGAGCTTTTCTTGGTTTTCTTTTTGGAATACAGTCGCTTATTTGACAAATTCGTTCCCCTCTGGGAGACAGGTTCTCCAGTTCCAAAATAGCTTTGTAAAAAGATGTTGAGCATTCCCTGTAACAAATTTAAATAAATGTTCGCTTAGAGTTAAAAAAAAATAGTTTACATCTAATATGTATAATTACGTAGGAAGTTGGAAAAATGCAATGAACATATTACAGACTTATTATGAAAGTACATATTAGTGTACTAATATAATTACCGGCGGGAAATTGATTTATTATCAATTATTGCATTACCAGGTTTCCGGCTCTAATGAAAGCCACAAATTAGAACATCTCTTCTATGAAGTCACCTCTAATGGATCCATAAATCCACTCTTGTGGATTGATGGTTCCTATTCCATCTCTCCATTATAGTCGATATTATCCTCTATTATACACTTATATAAATTTTATTTATATTTATCCTATATTATTGAACTAAAAAATAATTTGAGATTTATTTTGCGTAATGACTACTTATTATTAAATGACTATATATTTAAATTTATTGTAATTGTTTTCATTGACTGTTTCAAAGACAAAGAGGCGGACGATTAACACACTGATAGAAAATAGATAAATTGCATCATTAAAAATAAGTTATACTTTCGATATAAAAAAATATTGACCAGGAGGAATCGAATAGGATGAGAACAATCGACTCAAGAGAAGACCACTGTACAAAATAACATTCACGTTACTCTTGATAATGGACAAGTTGAGATAACTTGGCTATCTCAACCAAGATATCTCAACATCTTAACCCTCAATGTCTCATGTTATAAAAACTCAATTCGAGTTGGGTTTTTGACTCTGACGAAGACCGCTTGTTACGGTTGCAAGATCTTAGTCTTGTTTTTCCATTTCGTATTGTGGTTTGATCATTGATTGTTATTTCGCCTGTTTATGAATCTTTATATATATATATATATATATATTATATATATATTGATATACCAAGATATCTCAACATCTTAACCCTCAATGTCTCATGTTATAAACTCAATTCGAGTTGGGTTTTTGACTCTGACGAAGACCGCTTGTTACGGTTGCAAGATCTTAGTCTTGTTTTCCCATTTCTTATTGTGGTTTGATCATTGATTGTTATTTCGCCTGTTTATGAATCTTTATATATTAATATAAAGTATATTTATATATTGATATACATCATGATTTGTGTTCTTGACCCAATATTTATATGATGTAATTTTTTTGAGGGTTGAGGTCCAATGATTTTAAACTAGTCCTTTTGCCGACGTTTCGACATATATTTATGTCATCTTCAGGGCTACAACATGATTGTTTTACAATTAGCACTACTATTACTACTATTTGGTAATTTATTACATTTCAATATGTACAGTATCAAAGAGGAATTTATTGATAAATCAGTTATTTCGACTCTGGATTTTTTTCAATATATATATAAATATTATATGATATATGAAATATATAATATAATAATATATAATATCTTAATATATATATTAAAAAAAATCCAGAGTCGAAATAACTGATTTATCAATAAATTCCTCTTTGTTACTGTACATATTGAAATGTAATTAATTACCAAATAGTAGTAATAGTAGTTCTAATTGTAAAACAATCATGTTGTAGCCCTGAAGATGACATAAATATATGTCGAAACGTCGGCAAAAGGACTATTTAAAATCATTGGACCTCAACCCTCAAAAAAATTACATCATATATTGATATAGCTTCTCGACCACTGATTCTTAAAATTCAAAATGGGTTTGTTAGGGATTTGGTCCAAAGACTTTGGACCAAATCCTCAAGAAACTCATTTTGAATTTACATATATAATTTTAATTTGATTTAGTATGATTGACACCGCAAATTAATCACTATCAACTTACTTGGGAGTTGATCTGAGTTCATGATATACAGGCGTTTCATGCTCCTTGAACAGTTGTTTGTGCGTTGTCAGCCATTTTGTTTGTTCAGCCTCAAAATTGTCATAATTCCATTCTTGTTGTTTGTATTCTCTTAATCCCCAATTAGCAAGATTACCCTAAAAATTAAAAAAAAAATTAGATTTATAAAAGAAAAAGAAATTTATCATTATGATTATAACAAGGGGTTTGATGTTAAGAGTTATAAAATAATGAAATAACTTAGTAAAATACCAAGTTGTCAAATTTGTATTAAAAAATAATTATGTTTTTAAATAGTTGTTTAGACCCAACTACTCCTAGTGGAACTTCTTTTACTATTGCTCATTACTAAGGAGAAGGGAGTCGTAAAAAATTTCGTAAAGTGTTAGAAAGACAAAGAATGGAGTAAAATTTACGGTTATAATTTTGTTACATATTTAATCATACCAGTTATATAAAAACAGGTCTCATAAAATTTCTATTAAAAAAACAATTTCCGAAGAAATCTACAGTTTTATTTGTTAGTTTTATAACTTTTTAATTAATTTCTAGATTACAGATATTAATCAAATGCTCATTGGGGGACCTAGTAAGCACAGTAGGCTACTCCCCAATGGGTGCCATGGACAAAGCCCTCAGTAAATGAATCATTCATGTACAATGGCTCCAGAGAGCTGAGATCACATTATATACTCCAATAACATTACATTGAGGAGTCAGGCTAGCTCAGTGGTTACGTGCTCGCCTCTGAACTGATAGGACCGGGGTTCGATCCCCACCTGGCCCTCGATTTATTCACGCAGAAGGTGAATAAATCTGAGTATGTCGTCCCTCGGAAAAGGACGTTAAACTGTCGGTCCCGAGCCTGTACGTTGTCAGGTACTCGTTAAAGATCCCTACTCTAAATACACTTGAATAAGGAAAAATTTAGGACTCCCACTGTAGAATCAATCTTCATTGTGTGGTATCACAATGGGCCAATGCTCGGCCTACGTGTGTTCCCTTGTGGGACTGCCACTGCAACCTAACCTAACCTAACCTAACATTACATTGAAAACTGGAAAGAAATTATAATTAACTTTGGGAAATAAATTTTTTTTTGAACGTAGTATTGAAGCATGTTATATAAATGACAACTTACATAGTTAAGGGCGTAATCAGTTTGAGGAGACATTTCTAAGTAGGTTGTGTTGTACTTCTTTGGGACATGCTTTATCAATCTTGGACAGGCTCGACTATACGTCAAGTTATATAGAGTGGAGTAGTTAGCATGCCACTTGGATCCATCTCCTTCTTTGATCAGGTCTTCATACGATATTCCCTGCAAAATGAAAAGTCGTCATTATTGAAATCCACAAAGTATTATCTTTGTAGAATAATCTCTAATATAATACTTAGTTTTTTTTTGTTTTATTATTTTATACTTCTCTCTATGAAAAAGGTTTTAAATAAAAACCGAAACATTGGCAGTGGGAGTTTAGTTTGAACCAGAAGAACTGACCGAGTTCTGATAAACTTTTATTTTGTTTCTACTTCACGGTCGAGACTTTTGCCCGTGTGTACACACACACACACACACACACACATATATATATATATATATTTGTAAAATTTGGAAGCAGTCCTTCTTTTAAGCATATTTCGTTGAACAGCTGACCGTATTTCGCTGATGTCATTTTCTTCACTAGTTTTTCAAGGTTTCTGAATACCTTCTTCTTTCCTTCATCCAAACGTTGGAGAATGTTAATTAAGTTATAACCGACATGTTTCGACTGGCTTCCAGTCATCTTCAGGGTGATTAATTAAACAAAGAGGAAAATTATTAGTCTTTGGAGTTGGTATTAAAACACATTATATAGTAGAAGTTTGAAGTAGCTGCTCTTCGGCCTGATTCGCAAGAGCAACTGACTGAGGTGGGGTGGATGGTGGGGTGGGGGTACTGACAGTTAACGGTTTTTTCATCCAATCAGGCGCGTATAGTTTAAGCACTCTCTCGCTATTACCCGTCTGAATATTTATTGTAGGTTTATTCTGTTTAATTATTATTGCTTCTGCGATTTGCAGCCGATTGAAGTTGTTTTCTTTTCTAATTATTTTAGTTCCACTCACGAGTAGGTCTCTAGTTATTTTGGTATTATGCTTGTCCTCTGAATGTTTCTTGGGACCGCCTATAGAAAGGTGCATGGTAAGTCTTCTCGACAGTGATGTAGTTGTCATCCCAATGTATGAATCGTTGCAGGGCTCACGGTCCCCGATTTGACAGGTGTATTCATACACGAGATTAGACTCCTTCAGTGAGAATCTTTAACCTTATTGCTATTTCTCATCACTAGGCTGCTTATGGTGGGGCTCCGATAATAGGTTATTAAGGCGACCTTATCCTCGGGTGAGGTGCATTTATCCCCGAGGATAAGGTCGCCTTAATAACCTATTATCGGAGCCCCACCATAAGCAGCCTAGTGATGAGAAATAGCAATAAGGTTAAAGATTCTCAACTGAAGGAGTCTAATCTCGTGTATGAATACACCTGTCAAATCGGGGACCGTGAGCCCTGCAACGATTCATACATTGGGATGACAACTACATCACTGTCGAGAAGACTTACCATGCACCTTTCTATAGGCGGTCCCAAGAAACATTCAGAGGACAAGCATAATACCAAAATAACTAGAGACCTACTCGTGAGTGGAACTAAAATAATTAGAAAAGAAAACAACTTCAATCGGCTGCAAATCGCAGAAGCAATAATAATTAAACAGAATAAACCTACAATAAATATTCAGACGGGTAGTAGCGAGAGAGTGCTTAAACTATACGCGCCTGATTGGATGAAAAAACCGTTAACTGTCAGTACCCCCACCCCACCATCCACCCCACCTCAGTCAGTTGCTCTTGCGAATCAGGCCGAAGAGCAGCTACTTCAAACTTCTACTATATAATGTGTTTTAATACCAACTCCAAAGACTAATAATTTTCCTCTTTGTTTAATTAATCACCCTGAAGATGACTGGAAGCCAGTCGAAACATGTCGGTTATAACTTAATTAACATTCTCCAACGTTTGGATGAAGGAAAGAAGAAGGTATTCAGAAACCTTGAAAAACTAGTGAAGAAAATGACATCAGCGAAATACGGTCAGCTGTTCAACGAATATATATATATATATATATATAAAGATTTCCCATTTTCTTCTTGTGGTTTGATCATTGAGATATATATATATATATGGATTAATTTACCACAATGAAACAATTTTTGAAACAATGCTCTAAGGCCTTTCGTCAACACATCGTCAGAGAGCAAGTGAACTAAAAAATAATAAATACTTGTTAACTTGGATTTAACTGCCAAGTTAACAAGTATTTATTATTTTTTAGTTCACTTGCTCTCTGACGATGTGTTGATGAAAGGCCCCAGAGCATTGTTTCAAAAATTGTTTCATTATGGTAAATTAATCCATCTATTACATCAAGTGTTATTTTGATTATTATTCATATATATATACTTTAAAAACTTTGAGAAACACGAACGAAAAACACATACCATCACTCACATTCAATATACAGTGGTACCTCGGGATAGGAGTTTAACTCGTTCCGTAATCTTGCTCGTATGTCAATTTACTAATAACTCAAAGCAATTTTCCTCATTGAAATCAATTGAAATGCCATTAATCCGTTCCAGTCCCAAAAATACTTACCCCTAATTGTTTTTCTTACGTGATTTTGAAATAAATAAATAAATTTATAAATGACAAATATTGTTTAAAAACATAATAAAAGAGAATGTAGGGGTGGTTAGAAAAAACTGGTTTTATTAAGTTTATTTACATATGTAATTAGTATTTTGGTTATTTAAATTTAACTTAGACATAGCTTAAATGCTACTGTATTAAAAAAATACAGTAGCTTCGCAGGATTAAAAAAAACTGTCCAAGGAGGTTTGTTTCTTTCTCCCTTTCAGAATGCTACGGAAATGAGTAGGCAAGTTTCATTAATTAGGTCCGATGCACGACCAGTTGCAACTTTTCGGGGTGTTTCTTTGCCACGAACTGTGAAACCCTGTTTCACAGTTTAATCTACGAACTGTGGATTAAAGATCTTCCAATTTTCAAAGGAAACTGAGAAGTGAGTGGGCCGTAGAAAAAAGAAATGTACATATTTATAAATGACCTGATATTACAATTGGCTGTTCCTTGTACCTCAAATAACTCGTATGTTGGGGCACTCGTATCCTGAGGTACCACTGTATTGACATATTCCATACCATCAACATAATGTTCTCAGACTATTTTTACAAATTCCTTGTTAATATCTTTGATAAAAGGCAATACTATGTCTGTATTTTTTTATTGTTTTAATATGAGTTGTAGTTATTTTCATACTGATTTATATATGTATTTTTATATTTTATTAATAAAATTCTTCTTCAATTTTATGTTTTATTTATACTGGCTAGTTAAAACAATGCATACATTGGAAAATACATCAATAACGTCTAACATCAACATTTTGGGAACCAAATTTTCCTATATTTTTTGTATAATATATCTTATAGAAGGTAATATTATATATACTGTAGGGTAAAAAGCTAATGAAATGGTCTCCACATATAAACATTTAATGGTATAAACAACGCGTTTTGAACACGTAGTGTTCTTCCTCAGGCATTAACTAAGGGTGAGTGTCTGTAGTACAACTTTAAATTTTTATATGTGGAGACCATTTCATTAGCTTTTTACCCTACAATGAGTAAATACTACATAATAACTGATTGAACTACGTTAGTATTATAAATATATTATTTTACCGTTCTATACATGGCTATATTTATTTTTATCAGTAAAATTAATCTTTTATTTAGTTACATATTGTTTTAATTCATCTTTTCTTATAGTGTTTACTTCTAATGTCTGGGACCGAATATTCTGTAATCAAATTTTGCAATCTCCATTTGAACTTATAATCTTGAGTATAAACTGTAATCATTCTATATTATATCTGACGTTTTGCCTAGTGATTCTATTATTTTTTTTCCTTCTAAGCTATGAAATCCTGAGACCGACACAAACCTGATTGATGAGCCACTGGCGGTAGTGAGTGTCCATGTTAAGCCTCAGTTCATCCAGAGTCGAAGGCGGTGGCGGATGAAAGCTCGCTCTATAAGTAGAGTTCAAGTCCGTCACTTTCTTCTTCTCCGACTTGCTCGTTCCTTGGTGCATCCAATCACTCACAAGCACCTTAGGATTCGTATATCTGCTTTCTGTTCCTTTGGATTCATTTTGAAATTAAACTTAATTATTATCAATTAGGATTTAAAAGTATTTTACTATTGCAATGATAATTTTAATAATTTGTATATTTACTGTTTTACAAAAGTTTACATGATTTGTTAATAGGAACTTAATTTACTTTTGGGCACTACTGGATTGATTCCACAATGCGAAACCTTCATTTTTCCTAATCAATAACGACCTGACTCTATTCCAACTCTAACGCTCATACCTACAGTGTTATTTTTTATTGCTAGGTGTTTTCAATCTTTAAGAATGAGAGTCTTACATCATTCCACTAGATCAGAGGTGAGGGAGGTATCTTTCTTGGAGTAAAGGCCATTTTAGCACCGTCCACTTCCCCAAAAGGCCACCACGAATAGATAAGCAAATTCTTTTGAATCTATCATTATACAACTAGATCAGTGCCTCTATTTGTTTTGTATCTTTCAAAAGATTCAGCAGTGCCCTCACTGTCTTCGTTTATCACCTTTGTTAAGTCAGGAAAATGATTTTCTAAAAGCTTAAACTTTTCAAGTAAAGATTAAATAGTCTTCTTCCTAAATGCCAGAATTTTTTTGTCTTATTGTCATAATTGTAATTCTTTATATTTTGAAACATTTTTCTCAACAAACCGCAAAAGGCCATATGCTGGGGGGCCAGGCTAGCTAAGTGGTTACGTGCTCACCTCTGAACTGATAGGACCGGGGGTCAATCCTCACCTGGCCCTCGATTTATTCACGCGGGAGGTGAATAAATCTGAGCACGTTGTCCCTCGGAGGACGTTAAAACGTTGGTCCCGAGCCTGTACGATGTCAGGTACTCGTTAAATATCCCTACTCTAAATACATTTGAGTTAGGCAAAATTTAGGACTCCCACTGTAGAAGTATCACTGTAGAACTGTAGTTTGGTATCACAAAGGGCCAATGCTTGGCCTACGTGTGTTCCCTTGCGGGACTGCCACTGCAACCTAAAAGCCTAAAGGCCATATGCTGCCTTAAGAGCGCAGGTTCACCACGCCAGCTCTACACATATTCATTAGATTTGGAGATCTTTAATATGATCATGTCAACATTAAGCATCTAACGTATACACTTACAGCTTTCATCTTTAGTGCTGTCCTAGGAGCAAGAAAATGTTACTCATTTCTTTATTACCACCCGTTATAGTTACAGGAAAGCCACCACTATTAGTTTATTCAATACAAGTAGTCTTAAAATTTAATTAATGTTTATTAGATTTATTATTAGAGTATTGATAATTAAGGCTTCAACAACCAAATTATGCTTAAATAATAAATATTTTAAGACCCTGATTTTGGATTAACCTGCAATGTGGCTTGGCTATTTCTAAAATGAGTGTCAATTAACAAATAAGCCAACTTATTGTTCCTTTAATAGTACTAAAAAGCTTGAATACGTTAACGTTATGTATTCAAATTATATATTGAATATGTTAACGTTGGAGTCTAAATTTTGTCATGTTGTAAATCAAGGCTCCATAAATCCAGGGCAATGTGATCAAATTTTTTTTTTTACCTCACGTTAAAAAGATCGAGGTCAGAGTGAGAACCCGGATTTACTGGGCCAGAGGCTAAAAAGTTAAGACTATCCTGGCCACTATTATTTCATGTTACATTCTAACCAACCAATTATTAAAAGGATAAAGATATTGATATAATATAAGAAAAAATTCTCATAATATATTCATGAATATCAAATTTAAGGTTTAACCTACCAACAAATGAATTTCTTGATGAATCATGTGGAAGCATTTTCAAACTGCGCAGAAAGTCAGGCATGCTTAAAAGCTGGAGAGAAATGTCTGAAGAGCCTTTCGCCTGCATCTCTAATAAAGAAAAGAACCAAACAGTCCTAAATTAAACTAGTTTAACTAAATGATTTATTATTACATGAAACAAGTAGTTACAAAGTGTTTTCAGGGTTGCAGTTTAAATAAAATAATTTGCATTTCTATTAGATTAACTTAGTTGCCTTTTTAAAAGGTAGGTAATATGAAAGGTTCCTTATTAAGAGTAGTGAGGTATGATGTGTGTGAGTGCTTGTATACATACGTGTGTATAAACTTGTATCTGAGAGTTTTAAATGACTAACGGGGTGTTTCTTTGAAGTAAGGTTGGCATAGTCTGAGAGTGAAACAATTTATCTCTCAGATATATATATATATATATATATACACTTTTTCGTTGGAAATACGATCCAAAACGGATAAATATAGTTCAATATAGACAAAGAAAATAGAGAAATCAAAACACACTTACAGTCTTTTTTTTTTTTTTTTTTTTTTTGAGACGGGTCTCCAATCGTCTCTGAACCAATGCGCTTGGTTTCCCTTTCTTATCTCTCCTGAAGACGGTTGAAACCGAAAATTAGAGGCTGTAAGTGTGTTCTTTTGATTTCTCTATGTTTCTTTGTCTATATTGAACTATATATATATATATATATATATATATATATATATATATATAAGATTTGTATGCGAGAGGTATTATGAATTATTGAGTTAGTGTACCTTTGAGGTAAGGTGTGAGTGCATGTGAACTAATAAGATGAATGTGAGAGATATGAATTACTCAGTTATTGTTTCTCTGAGACAGATGGGTATGCTTGTATGTATCTGAGAGTTAGAGAGAGAGGTATGAAGGAGCTAGTTTACGTTATGAGTGAATGTTTATGAGGAATGACTATTGTGTTAGGAGGTGAATGAGTGAGCGCTTGAAGTGTGAATAACTTGTGTCTAAGGCGTAAGTAAGTTGGTAAGATTTATGTGCGAGCTGTATAGATGATTGTGATGCCCACAATTGTGATTTAGGTGATATTTCATCTTATTGTGCAGCTAAAGAAGATAGAGTTGATTTCGACTTTTCTCAGAATGGATTTTTCTCAGAATGGAATGGATCAGCACGTTTAAAGGAAGGTAGCCGTGACAAGTGACAGTCCAGAATGACTTGGCACTCATTCATTTTGGAGGATAATGATTTACAAAGGCTTTTCACGTTTGGGATTTCCCCTAAGCTTTCCTCTTAATGCATGTCATGTGTACTGTGATCATGTACTCTTCACTTATAGATAAATGCAGCTCTTCTTCGCAGAGGTAAGTCAGATGGATATCAGTAACTATATAAGCCTTGACCAGTTGTTTCTCGATTCGCTGATCTTTAAGAACATTCAGCTTATTGAGAGACTCCAATTCTCTATAGTTGTAAAAAAAAAATAGTTGTGAGCCGAAACCAGGCACGTCCGGGTGAACTAGTGTGAACCGGGCAACCACCTTAGGTTCCGCGTTTCAGAAAAATTTCTTGTTTTTATTAATAAATTATAGATACCGAGTCAAACAAAAATCTGTAAATATGAAAATAAAATTGAATCCTCTAAGCTCGTCTTATTTCTAATACCTGCACAATATAACCAACATAATAATTTCTTATATATATATAATAATCTGTGGGTGGGGGAGGACCTGAGGTTCACGTCAGCTGCTAAGCTTCCTGGTTGTAATATCTATGCTCAATCCGCTTTCTTTCACCCATTACAGGAGAAAGCGTTTCAATATAAAATACACCCTTTTGGACATAGTATAAAGATATAATAGCATAAATCTCACCCCACATTTGGTCCATTATTTAAATTGAAGTAAGAAGAGTTTTGTCTCCACCAATAAGACACTCACACTCTGCTCTACTCCCCTTCAGTGCTAAATTCACAAAAGGAAGATGAATACTAGTTGTTGGTTTGTATAAACTAGGAACTTTCTACTGTCATCAAACCTGGTATGTCTTCACTTTATTTAATTAAATAAAATAAGCGTATATATAACAAAAAAAAATATTATTAGGACTCGGTCGTTCTTCAGATTCAAATTAACTCTCGTTGTCAACGTTTCAGTTTTTGTTTAACACATTTTTCATAGGCCTACAAAACAGAGGAAATAGTAAGAAATAATTCAATCATTCAAAAATCAAACATACATATAAAGTGCAATTAGTTACAATTAGGAAATTAGGAAAGAGCTCGCCTCTGGACTGTTAGATCCCTGGTTCAACACCCACTCTGGCCTTCGATTTATTCACGAGGGAGGTGAATAAATCTGAGCATGTAGTGCCACAGAGAGGTCGTTAAGCCATCGGTCCTGAGCCTATAGGATGTCAGGTACTCGTTGAAGATCCCTACACTAAATACACTTACGTTGGGCAAAGTTTAGTACACCCAATGTAGTAAGAATGTTCATTGTGTGTTACTACAAAAGGAAATGTTCGATCTATGTGTGTTCCTTGTGGATTAAAGTACAGATATTGGAGTCAGTGGCGCTATTTGTTGCTTTAAGCAAATAAATAAATCTTGAGTGATGTTTTATCTTATAGATTAGGCTTCATTGGGCGTCAAACTCCATAAGTCAAAGATTGGTACTTTGGGATACCAAATTGGGAGTCCTATGTGTTGCTTAACTCAAGTGTATTTACAGTATTTCTAACTTACTTCACATCGCATAGGATTGGGACCAACAGCTTACCATCCTCTATAAAGGACGACGTGCTCAAATTTGTTCACCTCTTGCCTGAATAAATCGAGGACCATAATGGATATCAGACTCCAAATCTACTAGTCCAGAGGAGAACACGCAAGCTGTCCTGACCCCCAGCATTGTAATTACCAGAGCAGTTCCGAAACCATTATTATTATCCTAGAAACTTAACGAAAGTAACTACGGGGACTAGGTTGACTTCCTTTGTATTATTGTCTCAAGGTAGCTATTACTTATCTAGTGATTATATTAACTACAGTTGAGCAGTATCCAGACGAAATTGAGGTAATCTAGCTGTGACAAAGAAATTTATTGGCACCACCTAATGTACCTTCTTTGAAGTAATGTTAATTTATGACACACAATATACATGTCTATCCTGTAGAATGGATAAACAAAATATGTACCTCCTTTGAAGTAATATTAATTTATGGCACAAAATATACTGTCTATCCTGTAGGATGGATAAACAAAACATGTACCTCCTTTGAAGTAATATTAATTTATGGCACAAAATATACTGTCTATCCTGTAGAATGGATAAACAAAATATGTACCTCCTTTGAAGTAATATTAATTTATGTCACACAATATACATGTCTATCCTGTAGGATGGATAAACAATGGATAGAATGAATTTGCAAGAATCAAATAAAAAATATGTACCTCCTTTGAAGTAATATTAATTTATGGCACACAATATACATGTCTATCCTGTAGAATGGATAAACAAAATATGTACCTCCTTTGAAGTAATGTTAATTTATGGCACACAATATACATGTCTATCCCGTAGGATGGATAAACAAAATATGTACCTCCTTTGAAGTAATATTAATTTATGGCACAAAATATACTGTCTATCCTGTAGGATGGATAAACAAAACATGTACCTCCTTTGAAGTAATATTAATTTATGGCACAAAATATACATGTCTATCCTGTAGAATGGACACACAAAATGTATAGCCTTAAAAAAGACTTTAAATAAATTATTTCACAATATGGTATGAACCCATTCAAATATACACAGGATGTTAGTAAAACAAAGAAATGCAATACAAATAACAAAACATATATTTATCTTCTACACAGAAGGTATAAAACAATCACTCATAGTCTACATCTCAACTACACAAAAGTTCTCAACTTTTGGTAGTGCAACTACAAAAACAAAAAAAAAACAACAAATCAAACATTTTACATTCATAGGTGAATTCTTATTGCACTTGTAAATCCAAAACTATCTACAACAACTTGGCACTTTATATTATAAGATACAAAGACATTATAATTAATTAATTTAATAAAAAAAAATCAGAGATATTAATTTTTCAAATGGATATTTTTTTTATGAGGGAACAAATAATAGAGGTTTTTTTTATGTAATTTAGGCTAGCGGATAATTTAAAATTAAAATGTAAAACTATTTCTGATATTTAAGTAATTGCTAAAGGTTGGTAGCCATATTAAATATACCGGTTTTCATTAGATCAAGAAAGTTCAGCAGCATTGGGCATGGATATCATTTGGATGGGTGAAACCATGTGTGCTGGTCCTCCCAGTAAACCATGACTTACCCATGGTTAATGGGTACCGAGACCATAAATGTTCGCCACTTTCGCCTCTTGAATCTCTTGAATAGCACAAACTGTGAGCATTGATTAAAAAAGAAATATATCTTTCACTCATGATCAGGATGGGCATTTTTCTTTTTGAACAGGCATATCAACATTTGTGAGTATTATTAATATCTTAACAAGTCAACCAAACGAAATCTGTACAACACCAACTGGCAAGAATTAATGAATTTAAACCCACGCCTCAGTGATAGAAACAAGTGAACCATACCAATCAATCCAATGAGGCATCTTCATCTTTTATTACGTTAAAAATTAGAGAAACAGATTGAAAAATTAAGAATGAGAAATTTCGAAAAGAAATAGAAGAAATTTATATGAGAAAAATGACATAATAACTGGAAATCAAGAATATGGTCCAATAAGAAAAAAAAAAGTCAGATTATCAATACCACAATGAAGTATTTATTAATTCTTTTTTTAGTTTCTTCTATGATTTTGTCAATGAAGGTTAACCATAAATGAAATAGATGACAATAAATAACAGTATTAGAATATACATTAAAATATTTCATTTAGTACAATTATATTAATTTGCATCTCAATACTAGTACTTTCTTAATCCTCAAGTAGCTAATATTTTCTGAATACACAAATAGCTAGTACTTTCTGAACCCTCAAGTAGCTAGTACTCTCTTTCTGAATCCTCAAGTAGCTAGTACTTTCTTAATCCTCAAGTAGCTAATAATTTCTGAATACTCAAATAGCTAGTACTTTCTGAATCCTCAAGTAGCTAGTAATTTCTGAATAATCAAGTAACTAGGAATTTCTCCACACTCAAACAGCTAGTATTTTCTGATACCTCCGGTAGGTAGTACTTTCAGAATCTCTTGCTACCAACCAGTTCAACCTGATCTTGCTTTTTATCTGCCTACCTTAGAGTTTGCAAAATTTGATAGAAATTGGAAAGAAATTTAAAATATTAATGTGACATTTTATATATATAATACAATACAATTTAATATATATACATATATATATGATCAAACCACAATATGAAATGGGAAAAAAAGACTAAGATCTTTCAACCATAACAAGCAGTCTTCGCCAGAGTGAGTTTGGTTTTGACTCTGAAGAAGACCGCTTGTTACGGTTGAAAGATCTTAGTCTTTTTTTCCCATTTCATATTGTGGATGGATCATTGATTGTTATTTCACGTGTTTATGTGAAATCTTGATATATATATAAATGTCTCTGCGCACTCTGCACCAGTGAGCTTGGTTTCCCTTTATTATCTCTACTGATGACTGTCCAAACAGAAAATAAAAGACTGTAAGTGTTTGTTTTTAATTTATCTATGTTTCTTCATCTGTATTGAACAACTTAAATTGTCAGTTTCAGATCGATTTTTCAACATATATTAAATGTAATACCAAATAGCATAATAATGTTCTTTTTAGGGGACTGGACACGCTGTTTAACAAAATATACAAAATTTTTCTCTTTGACAGATTAAAAACGAAAAAAAAAAGATCAAGCCCTTTTTATTATAATAGGATTTTTTCATATGCACAGTTTACAGAAATGTCACCATTCTAATACAGATAAATCGATGATTCAATATCAGAAATAGTTTTTTTTTCTAAAATTAATTTTCTTAATTATACAGCTACATGTTAATTTATTGAGATCAATATGGTTCAAAACCCTACTCTAGTGGATGGAAAAGAAGGCCGGAAACATATTTGTCGAAGATCAAAGGAGATTCAATCGGTATAATAACTATCACAAAAATGTTTTCATTTTTATAGAAATTATTGATATTAAACAAAAAAACACATTACACTTTTTATTTGTTAAAATATCCAAAAAAAAAAGTATTATTAAAGTGGTAAGATAAAACATCAATTCTCAAGGTTGGTTTCTGTACATTTTATTTACAAAACCCACCAGTAATACATTCAATAACAATATGACCATAAGGTTTCTGCCAGATTGAAAAATTACTAAAAGAAAATATTGTACACTAAAATAATTTTCATTTTTTTTTCAACTTTATAAAACTTACTAATTTTAATTTTAAATTCACTAACTTCCTCCCTCCCTCCCTCCCCCCTCCACCACTTAACAAGTTGTCGGTCCTTTTTTTTGTCTTAGGAAGGTAGAATGCTAAAGCTTATCAACGACACACTATATAGGGAGTCGTAAAATTTAGCATGATAAACTTCTAGATTTTAAATTCCGACTAGGGTTCTTCAACAAGTCCTGACATTGTACAGACAGATACATACAGATCAAAAGTACATATACTGATCAAAAGCATCATGTACTCTCCATTACCAATCTTCCGTTTGTGAAAAATCGTATTAAAAAAAAAAACGTCATCACAACCTGATGTATTACTGTCAAAAATAGTGTCATTTCACTACTATTTATGCGTACTCAAGTAGCTAGTACTTTCTGAATCCTCAAGTAGTTAGTACTTTCAGAATCTCTGCTACCAACCAGCCCAACCATACCAATTTGAACTTAATAATACTAACTATTATTAAATTTGGTATTATTTGAAAAAAATAGTTTGGAAAAAATATTAATTCAAACTCCTTTGATCTGCTAATTACGATAGTATTACACTTAATTCTTCAACAAAATATAAAAAGATATGTATTCTTTATTCATAAAAATAAGCAGCAGATCTTTCAAACATGTATCATTAAAGTGAACCGTAGTCTCGGCATTCACGATCTTAAGACTGAGAGATACGATCCTACGAACTAACCTCCTGCTAACAGGATTTAATTGGAAAAGAAGCAGACCAAGTGATATGTTATACAAAATCAAAGAGATAGTCAAAAAAGATAGATTTTGTTATGTAGATATATAAATTAATAAAGAACAAGAAATGATAAATTAGTCTGAAAAGAAAATAAACAATGTACAAAGCAGTTACTGTATAATAAAAGTGTTGAAAGAAAGTAAGAATTAATAAGGAAGGTATAGTTAGAAATAAAGAACGTATTCCTTCTTTATCTTTAATATTTTCCATCTTTATTTTTAACTATATCCCGATGACGACGGATGTCGAAATATCGAAGTGAGTTCTGTAGTGTCTTTCTGTGTTCTTTTCTATGTGTTAAAGTATATATATATATATATATATATATATATATATATATACATATATAAAATCCATCTTTTTTAACTATCTCATTGATTTTGTATAACATGTCACTTGGCCTGCTCCATTTCCAGTTAAATCCTGTTAGCAGGAAGTTAGTTCGTGGAATCGAATCTCTCAGTCTGAAGATCGTGAATGCCGAGACTGCGGTTCACTTCAATGAGTCTTTATATAGTACGAGTATATGTTACAAATGGATTATCAAGATATCACTGTTATTGGAAAAAAAAAGAACAAAAAGAAACCTCGACACTTCTCAGAAAGCGGAGGAGAGGGACAAACAAAATGTTCAGGCAGTTCCTCAGCATATTAGTTATATCACTGAAAACACACAATAATAATTTAAAAGTTTTTTTTTTGAAAATAAACTCTTTTTCCCATTCTGGGTTATGTAAGACTAGTACAATTATATCACAATTAATACATATATACATACAATTAAATACATATAATTAAGTTTAATATCATTAAACATTTTGGATTCCTATTGTTAATTACGTATTCGCAATAATAACAAGATAAAGTTTAAAAGATAACTTAAAAAATCAGGAAATCATAACAGTTACTATCAATACCAGATTTAAGATTCTGCTTATATTTTGTTTATGCTGCTTTAACAAAATTTGTAATAAGAAAATTTCGTATGTTTTAAATAATGATCATATATATTCCTTCGTATGTTAATCTCACTTCTTCGGAGGCCAAATAAAAATCTCAATCTTCATTCGTAAAGAACTTTATTTCTCCTAAATCTGGCATTGAAGAGTGTTAATTTCAATTAAACTTTTACAAGGATTATCTTTTTACCCTTTCCTATATATGAATTATATCAAATTGTAAATAAAACTTATAAATATATTTAAAATCAGAATGTTTTTCGTTATTTTATAACAGAAAAATAAAAACCATGTTTATTGCACATAAACCAACCTTCCATTTTGGTGATGACAGGCAATAATAATTTTAAATTCAATTGTCAAGGTTGTCCGGAAAGTAGGATATTGACTTCCATCACAGTGATTTTTCTGACCTTAAAAATATCTATCAAAATATCCAGATTTTTCTCTGAAATCCTGATGTATTTGCAAAGAAAACAAAATTTTTTTTAACAACTATCCATAGAAAACAGATTAGATTTCTGATTTTCAAAAACCTACGGTATAAACTATTCTCCTGAAGATGAATAAAACCAGGACTCGGTCAGATCAGTTTCACTCTTGAAGATGGACAATATCCCAAACCGATTGTACATACTATACTCTTTACAATGAATAGGAATCAAAACTGTTCCGATACCTACTCTACTTCTGAAAAAGGATTTCTGAGTACTTCTTGATTCGCGGCTTAAAAGAGATTCTGATTTTGAACATTATCGGGATCAAATAAATATTCTTCAGACTAAACTTTTAGAAGTCAGCGATACCCGAACTACAGAAGACGAGAAATATCCAAAGCCGGCCAGACACCAAAACTAACCTCCCTTAAAGACTGACGAAATCCAAAATCTGTCGAACATATTTTGTTCATTCAATAAAAAAACAGTCTTAGTAATTGGGATTTGCAATACACTAGCCAGTGTGGAACCAAAACCCAATGATTATTACCAAAGTAAACACAGATGAATTAATATGAGATTTTAGTAGTTTAAATTTACACGAACTCTCCAGACAACCCAGTACAATCAATCAATAACAAATATCACCTTAGACAAAGAAAATAATACAAAGAACTAATAATCTAAAACTTTGTCACATGCTTAAGACTAGACATAAATCACCAATTGAATAACACAGTTATATCGCTAACAATATGCATAAATATTACCACAAAGATCACCAGATTAATAAAAAATATACCAAACACATACAATTATCAAATTAGTGGATTATAACTGATAAATACTTATTAGAATAATAAGGTAAATTATTTTTAAATTTTACGGTATTACCAATAACCACAAAGTTGTATTTTTTATTTGCTATTTTTAAAATATATATATGATCAACAAATTGTCATATCAATAAAGGTAATAAAAGGTGTAATTTTTTTATTGTTTAGTATCTGAAATAACCTCATAATTTGTTCTTTCATTTGCTTTATTATTGTGTGATTTTTTTATTACTGAATTAACCTGTATAAGTATTATAAAATTGTCAATTTTGCCATAGTCATCGGGTGAAAGCGTATTTAAAAAAAAAAATCTTTTTTTGAAATGCCGAAACGAAAGAAAAAAAAGAAAATACTTCAAAAATGTAAACAAAAACTTTTTTTTTTGATGACTGTGACAGTATAAACAATTTTAGACTACAATTTATATATATAATAAGATTTCACAATAAGCACGTGAAATAAAAAAAAAAACGCCTAAACCGCAGTAGGAAAATCAGAAAAATGACCAAGATCTTTCAACCAAAACAAGTAGTCTTCGTTAGAGTCTGTTAGACTCTGATTCTGCCCGATTGTCAGCAGTCAGATCTTAGTCATTTCTCTGAGTTTTCTTGTAGTTCAGACGTTGACATACATAGATAATGTTAATTTTTAAATCTCACAGTGACAAATTGATCAATGGGACAAATATCTTTCAACCAAAGTAACTGGCCCACATCAGAATCACAAGATAAATTCAATGACTAGTAACTTTGATCAAAAATTCTTAGTTCCAAACCTGAATTTTCACAAAGGTTTAAACATTGATTACAGGTGTTTATTGTGAAATCCGTTACATATATATGTCTGTGTTATAAATTTATAAAACAAGAAATACACTGTATTAAATGATTTTTTTTAAAAAAAACATGTTACAATAACAATACATGACTGGTGTCCTTAAATATCCATTCTAGTGGACTACGTGATCGTTTTCTACCCTTAAATTGATGAAATGTTTATGACAATTTTTTTTTTACAATGATCCTTCCATCTAACTTTTAGAAATATTCAGAGTACAAAGTACTAAATTAGTTCAATTTACAATTAAAACACTGTTTTCATCTCCTTATTCTATAAAAAATGTCCATAAAAAAAATGTATTCGCCTATAAAAAGTGTAAAAAAAATAATACTTTGTACTAAACCAATAATTAAAATATATTTCCAACACTTTATTCAATCTTGAATCTTAAATCATGAATGTCATGTTTTATTAGTGAGACCTCCGTTTGGTATCCAGCTATCGAATGACTCTGATTCAAGAACGCCATCTATCAAGAAATGAGAATACTTATATCCTACTGCTGCATTGAAACTCTACTATATTCCCCATCTATTTCAAATATAAAATATGCACCTTTTCTTGATAATACTAAACTTTGTTGTATTTATAGATTTTGTTATTGACCTTCTTTTTCCGATGACCCGTTAATTATGTTAAAGCAGCAATCATTTTCATTGATTTTTTTAATTTTCTAAAGCAAGAGTGGGCATTTTTAATCGAGGACTATTTAGAGTTCATATATGTTAAAAAAAAGAAAAAAAATACCTTGGTAGGATAAAATTTATGAACTTAATAATTTTATTTCGTAATGACAAATGTTTTTATTAGCAATGAAATGAAATAAGGCTAAAGAATAACAGCATTCCATAAATAAGTTTAAAAAATTTAAAAAGAAACTAAGATCAATGGATCTGTAGAAGAGTATAATCAATATAATGATGAAATAGATTTGTCAATCTGTTTGAGACTCCGAGGAGGATAATCTGTAGGTCTCAGTATATTTGATTATCAAATGTGATTAATAATCAACTTAATGATGAAATAAATTTAAGTCAATCCGTTTGAGACTCCGAGGAGGATAATCTATAGGTCGCAGTATATTTGATTATTAAATGTGATTAATAATCAACTTAATGATGAAATAAATTTAAGTCAATCCGTTTGAGACTCCGAGGAGGATAATCTGTAGGTCTCAGTATATTTGATTATTAAATGTGATTATAATCAACTTAATGATGAAATAAATTTAAGTCAATCCGTTTTAGACTCCGAGGAGGATAATCTGTAGGTCTCAGTATATTTGATTATTAAATGTGATTAATAATCAACTTAATGATGAAATAAATTTAAGTCAATCCGTTTTAGACTCCGAGAAGGATAATCTGTAGGTCTCAGTATATTTGATTATCAAATGTGATTAATGGATTGGTTTGTTATTGTTAAATGAAATAAACTATATCAAATGAATCATTAAAGTTAAAAAGTAAATACGAACAAAAAATAGAGGCACATCGAAGGAGCTCTATTTTCAGTCCAATTACTAAAACTGATATTTAGTACAGCAGTTCGTCATCAAAAGAACAAAAAAAAAAATGACGTGGTATTCCAGTGTAACATAACATAACCGACTTCGCTATTCGGTTTACTTATCAATCTACTTAATTATGACAAACTGAACAAACCTTCCCGCTTCATCTTCTCTACGGATCTTTTTCTATTTTGAGGTTTATTTTCGACAAGTAAAAGCTGATTAAGAACAGACAACCAATTCATAAATAAACTACAGTTTGCTTACAGTTAACAATCCCTGCTCTTTCCTTGATGACTATCCAGAAAAAATATAGGTATAACAAAAAAATACAACACTAATTGAAAAATGGGTCCAAGGTTTATAAGATATTTTAATCCAATACCAATAAATATTCTAATTTTTTAAATAAATGTTTTAATCAATTTTTCAATTTATATTTTTTAATATCTTTGGTTGTAGAGACATGGAAGTTAAATAAGTGATGATGCAATATAAATATTCTTAAGACAGCGGAGGAAGGGACAGTTAAAATTCATGAATCAATAAGAGAAGAATGTTTAAGAGAGTTAAAAATTATACGTGGTCACTATAAATATTAACGAAAAGACTTATGACGATGTCAAAAGACTAAGACAAGATAGGTTGGTTGGAAGAGCTGATAAATCATCGTGCTATGTACTCATCCCCTCCGATGAATACAACAACCTCAGCGATGAAAATAAATTTAAGGTTATTACTAGGAACCCAAATGAAGAAATTATTAAGAGTGCAAACAAAATTATATATATATCAATGCTCAAACCACAATAAAAAAGGAAAAAAAACTAAGGTCTCAACCATATCAAGCGGTCTTCGCCAGAATCAAAAACTCAATTCGGTTTTTGACTCTGACGAAGACCTCTTGTTACGGTTGAGATCTTAGTCTTTTTTCCCATTTCTTATTATGGTTTGAGCATTGATTGTTGTTTAGCGTGTTTATTGTGAAATTTTCTTATATATATAATAACACAATATCTTATATATAAGAGATAACACAATGTGCATACGCAACTCTACAATTAAATAAATCACCACAAAATCATTTTTTCTATTCAATCTGTAGTGATTCTTTTAATTACATATATATATATATATATATATATATATATATATATATATATATATATATAGGTGTATAATGTAATCGGGATTCGGTCAATTTTCCAGGATCAAAATCAAACAAATGGCATTGAGAGTTTGATTTTGATCCTGGAAAATTGACCGAATCCCGATTACATTATACACCTATTCTATCCAACGGTTGATATATTATTGAATTTATATATATATATATATATATACTTTTTTTCGTTGGAAATACGATCCAAATATAGTTCAATATAAACAAAGAAACATAGAGAAATCAGAAGAACACACTTACAGCCTCTAATTTTCGGTTTGAACCGTCTTCAGGAGAGATAAGAGAGGGAAACCAAGCGCACTGGATCAGAGTGCGCACTCTGATCCAGTGCGCTTGGTTTCCCTCTCTTATCTCTCCTGAAGACGGTTCAAACCGAAAATTAGAGGCTGTAAGTGTGTTCTTCTGATTTCTCTATGTTTCTTTGTTTATATTGAACTATATATATATATATAATATATATATATATATATATTGTAAACAGGAAAACGATTCAAAAGGACAACAAACGTTTCACGGTGAATCACAAACACAGAACCAAGGAACAAACACACTTACTGTCTCTAATTTTCGATTGAACCGTCATCAGGAGAGTTGAGATAGGGACACCAAGCGCACTTGTGAAGCGACGGTTGGAGACCCAACTGTCAAATTCAACCGAAAATTAGAGACAGTAAGTGTGTCTGTTCCTTAGTTCTGTGTTTATGATTCACCGTGAAACGTATTCATACATATATATTATATGGATTAATTTACCACAATGAAAACAATTTTTTAAAACAATGCTCTAAGGCCTTTCGTTAACACATCTTCGGAGAGCAAGTGAACTAAAAAAACAATAAATACTTGTTAACTTGGCTGATTGAAGTATTAATTAATTATTAAATTATTAATTATTAATTGAAGTATTTATTGTTTTTTTAGTTCACTTGCTCTCCGAAGATGTGTTAACGAAAGGCCTTAGAGCATTGTTTTAAAAAATTGTTTTCATTGTGGTAAATTAATTCATCTATTATATCAAGTGTTATTTTGATTATTATTCATATATATATATATATATATATATATATTGGTATGAATAAGTAGGAGAACTTCTCTTAGGCATGTGCCATTAAAGTGAAGCCTCAGGTATTCCAGTCGAAGCCTCAGGTATTCACGATCTTCAGACTGAGAGATTCGATCTTCGAACTAACTTCTTGCTGTCAGGGTGTAACTGGAAAAGAAGCTGGCCTAGTGACATTAGAAAAAGCAATAAAATAAAAATGGATATGAAATTCTAAAAAGATAAGAGTCGAGTTATTAAAACCATAAAATGTTAAAGATGTACGTAAAAAAGCTGAACAGAACTAGACATCAAAATATGAACAATAAAAAGAGGCCAATTAATTTAAAAAAAGATGTTATAAAACATTTAATCTGAAATTAAAAGAGAATAAGAACTAATAGAAAAGATAAAAATGACATTATAAAACAAAAGGGTATAAGAGAACTAAATTGAGTGTAGAAGGTAGAATAAACAATGACTGGTTATATAATAAGGTTATAAGGTTAATTGAGTTATGGTTAAATGAGAAAGTGAAATTATTATTAGAATAAAATAAAGAAGAAAACCTCGAATATTTGTGTGAAATGAAAAAGATTATTGATAAAAACAAGATGAATAAAAAATACAAAGAAGGAAAAATGAAAAGATAATAAGGAGTAAATACGATACGGAGGTTCTAGATGCAAGCTTTCAGTTTCACCCTGATAATAAAAAGTTGGTTGGTAGAATGGAATCTCCCAGTCTGAAGATCGAAAATGCCGAGACTGTGATTCACTATGAAATATATATATATATCATGTAAACTTTTATGGCAATCTTCTTGAATACATAAAATATAATGTCATTGGTTCATGCATCTTAATTAGATTTCAATCTCTGTCGTTAATAGAACTCTCCTTATACCATATTCACAAGACGAATATTACCAACGGTCGACATGTTTCAACTGTTCACTAGTCATCATCAGGTCTTGAATATTTTGAATAAAAAAAAAGCGTGTTTTTTTGAATCGTTTTGAAAATTCAAATGCGTTCTTGAATATAATATTACTAAATTAATTATGAATTTGAAAAGCACTAACACATTATAACTTTGTCTACATGAATTTCAATGTAATAGTTACATGTTTTTCAAATTTTTTTTTTTAATAACTGTTCATTTACCGTTTTGCCCACCCTTGCTCAGTGCAGTGGTTCTCAACCTGCCATAGAACATGACACATTTTTCTCTGTTTAATACACTCAAGTGAAATCATTTAGTGTGTAATAAAACGGAATAAAATTGCATACAACACAAGAGAGAACACAAAGTATAAACTGGACCGTTCATCAATTTATCAATATTGAAATCAATATTTCGAACAACAGTTTGTTGTCAGAAGAAGAAAAAAACATGTGAAATGTGTTTAGCCGGATACTTGGCTTAAACCTGCCAGTTTGACCAAATCTCTGTTCAATCTTCTTCTCAACTCATCTTCTCAGAATTACATAAAACACATAACAGAACAAAGAGAATACTAAGATCAACATTTTGAACAACAGCTCATCGTCAGGGGAAGACCAAAAGAGTAGCGATCAGCACCTATACAAACATCTAGCCTACACTGCTATCTTGATGACGACCGAGGTCGAAATATTATTATGAGTTATATCAGAACTTTTTTGCAACTTTTTACTCTGTAATTTAATATATATAACTAAGCTTTAGAAAAATGAACAACAAAGGTTTCATTCAATATTATAACATCCTCTGTCATCTTAAAAAAATACCAAAATATTGAAGTGGGTATTAGTCGGTATTTTCCTTGGTCTCAAACAATTGTTCTTCTGAACAGTTTAATTTTTTCTTGATTATATATATATATATATATATATATCCACTTAAAATTCGAAAAAACGATCCAAACTGGACGCAAATCAGTTCACAAACGAAGAAAAGCAACACACAGAGAAAGAGACACACTTACAAACTCAAATTTTCGGATGATCCGTCTTCAGGAGAAAAGAGAGAAAGGGTGACCAAGCACGCCGGAAACACAACGGTAGGAAACCGTCCCGGCAACCGACCGTGCTGCCACGCGCGCCCGGTTCAGGAAGTAATGAAGTAGAGACGATCAGAAGAAAATTAATATTAAAATTAAAATTAAGAAACCTTCAATCAACCAGAACTGCTTTTCTTAATTCTTAATTTTAATTTTAATATTAATTTTCTTCTGATCGTCTCTACTTCATTACTTCCTGAACCGGGCGCGCGTGGCAGCACGGTCGGTTGCCGGGACGGTTTCCTGCCGTTGTGTTTCCGGCGTGCTTGGTCGCCCTTTCTCTCTTTTCTCCTGAAGACGGATCATCCGAAAATTTGAGTTTGTAAGTGTGTCTCTTTCTCTGTGTGTTGCTTTTCTTCGTTTGTGAACTGATATATATATATATATATATATATATATATATATATTTATTTACTCTTCTTTATATAATCTAGGAGGTGTCAGAGCTTATTTTTTCTTCATTGTGATTCTTCCTACGACATTTTGTCTCATATACATATCTTAGGTGTTGCTGGTGTCACCGCCCAGTATTCAGACCAGCAACACCTAAGATATGTATATGAGACAAAATGTCGTAGGAAGAATCACAATGAAGAAAAAATAAGCTCTGACACCTCCTAGATTATATATATATATATATATATATATATATATATATAGTCTTTTTGAGCCTGACGAAGACCAGTTGTTTTGGTTGAAAGATCTTAGCCCCATTTCTGAATTTCTTACTCTGGTTTCGATGTTGCTGTATATATGTATGTACAAAGGGTTCAAAATAAACACATGAAATAAATATAAACCTTGGTATAAAATTCTAAAATAACAATACTATCTTCTAATCAGTGGCAGTCTGATCCATTACTGATCAGTAAACTAATCATTCATAGCATTTCGAACCAAAATTCTTTATCAGGAGAAGACCACGATAAGATATGAAAAAGCAACCGCAATTCTGGAGACTACTCTACCAATTCATCTTTTGTTTAAGTCTTTTCACAATTAATTTCGGTTCGAAATAAGATTAAATTATTTTTTTAATAATTATATATAGCTGATCTGTCACCGTTATCATATTTTGAAATATATACGTCTATACAGATGCATACTTCAAAATGATACACATACTGCTAAATACCTAAACCATACATTTAGATAGGTACATACGGTTGAAAACCACTGCTGTTTTATTAAAAATTCTACCTTGATATTAAGTTAGGTATATATTAATATAATATTATTATATTAATGTATAATTAACATAAATATCTTAATATTTCTGCTAAAAAAAGATAAATATTGATTTAATCAATTCAAATTATACAAAGCAAACAGCAAAATACAATTAAATATAATACCTAAAATACTGATTAAATACTAAAATAATTCATTCAGCAAAAAAAAAATGAAATAAAAAATTAAACTTATTACATTATAAACGATTTTAACAGGCGACATTCCATAATTCTAGCTGTTAATAGAAAATTTTAAAATTGGTCAAGGTTTATAGTAAATGATTCTGAAATAACTACATTTACTGTAAATCTAAAAAATGGCTACAGTGAACTTTATCACAATAACTGTGCTACAAAAATATCCCCAGTCAATCGACCGATTCAAAATATGCAAATCTATTTCTTTTATCGACATTGTTTCTTATAAAAAATGATGATCCTATAATTTAATAAGAAAGTTGTTATTTGCTATTTCATTCAACCTTACTGGTTTTTTTTAAAAGGTTTTCAACTATTTTTATTTCTTTCCAAAATCCAAAATTCAACTACCACTTCTATGCCTATCACACGACGAGTTTGATAAAATACCCTAAATACCTATCAGTCATTTGGTTTTTGATGATTATTTAGCAATTATGATATTAACTTTTATTATGTAATGACTGTTTTATTTATATTATATGCAGAAAAGTAAGCTCTACTTTTAAAATGTGTTTTCTAACTATAATTGTAAGTACATTTAGAAAACATACAATAAAGGGATCTATATACTACAGTGCTGCTTATAAATTTTTTGTATTTTATTTTCAATCGTTACAATCTAACATCTAAATATCAGAGGTAGCCTTTGTATTTCATTTAGTTATCGAACTTTTCTGTCCTGAATGGTATTTAGGTTCTTAGCGAATATAAATATGCTTTTTAATGTAAAAAAACTATGGAAAACATATTCATTCTAAAAATCTATTAAAATAGCCTGAATTCTAAGATATTTACAAGAGAAAATAGAAAAATGAAATATATTATTATATGAAATGATTAATGGAAAAAAATGAACTCAAAGGTGAAAATATCAGATGAAATGGAATTAGATAGATTGAAGGACCATGATTATTTGTTTATTAATGAAATGAGCGTGTTTGAATGTTAGCAGGGATGGATTTACCAGCTTGAGAACTTAGTTGAAACTCATCAGGTGAAGCGGACATTTCTTTTAAATTGTATATATTAATGAAAGTAAAAACATCAAATAACACGAAATGAAACGGAATGCAGTACAATTAATTTATTACTTTTAAATAAAATACACGTATACAATATAAACACATACATACATACCCCCCCCCCCCCCCCATCAAAACTTCGATATTTCGACATCTGTTGTTAATAGATCATATGGTTTGAAAGATAAACAATACCAATATCTTTATTTACGAGAGAGTAGTATTGGTATGCCTTTCAAGACATGATAAAGTAGGATGACTAAGTAATGAAATGAGCCTCACCCTCTGTTTAGCGCAATGCTTTTCTAGTGTTTAATAAATATATATATGTGACATAATGAACACACAGAAATGAAACAGAAACTCACTACTATCCTCCTGATGACGAGGCCATCAAAATATAGTATTGAGTTTCTGTATCATTTCTGTGTGTTCTTTATGTCAATGTAGTTTATTTAGTTCGTGGAATTGTTTCATTTAATTGGATATATATAACAAGATTTCACAAAAACACGTGAAATAACAATCAATGGTCAAACCACAATATCAAATGGGAAAAAAAGACTAAGATCTTTCAACCGTAACAAGCGGTGCTTCATCAGAGTCAAAAACCCAACTGAAACACAAGATGCAGAAAAATCATGGTGAGGGGATTCAGAGGAGTGGGAGGGTAGAGTGGTATTTTAGAAGGGTGCAAAGTGCAGGAAAGGACAATAGTTCTGGGAATAAGGTTTTGTTTTCATAGGTGATAAATTTAGCTCCAGTTCAATCAAACTGATTATTTTTATTATTTTAATGCAAGAAAAAGGCTCTACTTTTTTCTGCCTACTTATGTTATATTGGTGTTGTTTTACACGTGTTTTAGAGATTTACCAGTTTGACCAATATAAATTTTATGGCAATTTTTGCACGGGATTTTTTTGCATCTTGTGTTTCAGTTGGGTTTTTGACTCTGACGAAAACCGCTTGTTACGTTTGGAAAGATCGTCTTTTTCTTCCATTTCCTACTGTGGTTTGAACATTGATTGTTGTTTCACGTGTTTATTGTTAAATCTTGTTAAAAGATATAAATACTCAAGCGACGGTTGAAGACCTAACCCAGACCGTCCCAATCTCTTCTCTACTGTTGATTGTTAAACCAAAAATTAGAGACTGTAAGTGTGTGTTATCTATTTATTGTTTACCTATAGTTTGCCCTGAAACTTTTATTTCAGTTTAGGTCTTAGGATTTAAACTACTTCATTCGCAAACGTTTCGACACATACTTGTGTTTTCCTCAGGTCTAAAAACATGTTATTACAATTATCACTATTACTATAACAATTTTAGTTCATGTTCACATTTATATAGAACATAAATTTTAAATTTCTCATGAAGGGTAACTGGAAAGATAGTCATTTATTGAATGATTGATTGGCCCTGAGAAAGACATAAATGTATGTCGAAACATTGGCGAGAAGTAGTTTAAATCGTGGGTCAAGAAAAGAAAATCATTATATATATACATATCAATGATCAAACCACAATAAGAAAATGGGAAAACAAGACTAAGATCTTTCAACAGTAACAAGCGGTCTTCGCCAGAGTCAAAAACCCAACTGTTGGGTTTTTGACTCTGACGAAGACCGCTTGTTACTGTTGAAAGATCTTAGTCTTGTTTTCCCATTTTCTTATTGTGATTTGATCATTGATTGTTATTTCACGTGTTTATGTGAAATCTTTATATATATATATATATATATATACTAAAAATAAGAAACGGTCCACAAGGACTATAAAACTTTAAATTACACAAAGCACGACACAGAAAAGAGAATACAAAGAAAACTTACAGAATTCAATATTTCGAACTGTTGTTCGTCATCAGGAGAGTAGACTAGTAGAGAGGACGAAGTGAGAGAGATCTCCCCACGTCGAAGAACGGAGCGCGAATGAAGAAATAAAGAGTCAACCGAAGAGAGCAGCACTAGCGTAAAAAAGGAGCTAGGCACTAAACGTCGGAGAACGGAGAAAGCAAAAACAAAAGATAAAATTATAAAATTAAAAATTATAAAAAAGGAATAATAAAAAAAAAAAAATAAATAAATAAAATAAAAAATATATATATAATAAAAAAAGGAAAAAAATAATAAAATAAAAATATATATATATGAATATGAATATAAAAGTTAAAAATAAAAGGAAAAACAAATAAAAGTTAACGCTTCTGATTTAAACCGGGATCTGATCGGGCCCCCAATAACCATATGTGGGCCTCCTCAGACGCTCTTAATGTCAAACTACGGTCATCAGTGGTCACTAGCTTAATGATTTGAACAGAAAAGCAGTCATTAAAAGAAAGGTTATGGCTGTTGGCATGGATAGCTACAGGAAGCTGTTTGCGCTGACCGACCGAAGCTCTATGGTTGTTCAAACGCTCATTGAGCTTGGTAGAAAATCAGAATCATTGAGCTCCGGTTTAAATCAGAAGCGTTAACTTTTATTTGTTTTTCCTTTTATTTTTAACTTATATATTCATATTCATATATATATTTTTTATTTTATTATTTTTTTCCTTTTTTTATTATATATATATTTTTTATTTTATTTATTTATTTTTTTTATTATTCCTTTTTTATATTTTTTAATTTATAATTTTTAATTTTATAATTTTATCTTTTGTTTTTGCTTTCTCCGTTCTCCGACGTTTAGTGCCTAGCTCCTTTTTTACGCTAGTGCTGCTCTCTTCGGTTGACTCTTTATTTCTTCATTCGCGCTCCGTTCTTCGACGTGGGGAGATCTTTCTCACTTCGTCCTCTCTACTAGTCTACTCTCCTGATGACGAACAACAGTTCGAAATATTGAATTCTGTAAGTTTTCTTTGTATTCTCTTTTCTGTGTCGTGCTTTGTGTAATTTAAAGTTATATATATATATATATATATATATATATATAGTTCACACAGGAAAGAGAAAAACAAATAAATACACAGACAAAAGACTCACAACGATATTTCGACAGTCGTCGTCATAAGTTAGCTTATATTCTGAAGCTAACTTCAGCTACTCAAAGAGACTACTTCTGCCCGATGACGACGACTGTCAAAATATCGTTGTGAGTCTTTTGTGTGTGTCTTTATTTGTTTTTCTCTTTCCTGTGCGAACTAGTAGTCCCGATGGACCGTTTCAAATTTTGATTTATATATATACATATATAAAGAGAGCGAGAGAGAGAGAGAGAGAGAGAGAGAGAGAAGAGAGAGAGAGAGATAACCAGCTATCTAGTTCAAACCTTAAACCATGAATTTCAGGTAAACACGATTTTATTTTATATCTTAGTAGAGAGAATAAAAATGGTAAATCCATCCCCCCTACGACAATTGTAGACAGTATGTATGAATTTCATGAAGTTTGGATTAAGTTCAACTCTATGAATGGCGATAACTTTATAAATTTAAGAAACCAGATGATGTGCCCTATCTATTAGTAGTACATGAGAGTGAAGGAAGGAACAATCTTTTCCAAGAAACACTTCTACACGTACAAATGAAATATTTTTTTAATGTATATATTTATATTAATATATATGTATATTACGATTTTAAATATTCTCAACATTGGCACTATAAATATTAATTATTAAAACTATTCTAAATTTCCCGTGCAAATTCCCATGATATGAATAAAGGGATGTGCCAACTTTTATTTAAACTAAATTCTATCAACCCTCCATCTAAAGTAAGAAATCTGTTTCTATAATACAAACAAAATGGAATGACTAACAATACAATACTATTATAAAAACAGCCTTCCAAGTAAAATGCATAAATATTATTAAAAAATAGTTTCTAATCAAGTATAATTTGTGAATAAATGAAGGAATGCTAATTTTTTAATAAAAAGTTAATCTTTGGCATTAATATTTAAGGGGAAAAAAAGCTATAAATATTATTTTTACCACAATGATAGACTCTAATCGCTATTTTTTTTTAAATATTTGTGTAAGCCTGGTTGCACACTGCTCGGTTGTCACTCTAATGAAAACAAAACCTGCGTGTAGATAACTTTTTCAATAGAGTTTAAGTTGACAGAGGAAATTTATAATTTACAATGTATGACGTAAATGCACTGCTTTTCAATAGAGTGGTATCGATGTACAACAGACAGTTGTAACATTTTAATTATTAGCTCTACCTGTAACAACTTGAAAGATTTAAACTTTTTTCATATATTGTTTCTATAATCTATTCTGATGTAGGTGAAAAATTACCCAAATTGAAAACCGAAATGAAAATGATAATAACTAGAGGAATGTAAGAACAGGAACAAAGTCTACATAGAAATCAACACATATTTTGCTAAACTGTGTGATAAACGAAAATGTATGCAATGACAGTTGATCTATGGTTAGTAAGATTTATGACCGAGAACTGTTATGTACAAAAAGAACTTTCCTTTTTGCAACATTCTTAACTAATATTAATTTCAATATGTTCAACGTTCACTGTTTTCATATAACATGTATCAACAAAATGCTTGAAAGGTTTCACTATCCAGTGTGCAACTGGTCTATGAATTCACAGAAATCTAAACATTAATATATATATATATATATAATTTCTCGATTAACCAGTACCAGAAGTCGTTCTGGTACAAAACTATCAGAGTTTGTTCTGAATTATGGACAAGCGCGGAAATCAATCGATCGAGGATGCTTTTACGAAATGATAAAAAATATTTTTATGGTAAATATAATTTATATTTTAAATTTAACAAACACCTGACGATATGAATAGGCAAAATCTACTGAAAGCCGAGAGAATTATTAATAAAAAATAATATTAAAGTAATTAAAAAAATGTAAGCATTTGCTATTAAAAAGAAATTTGTTAATTTGTTCTCGCAGTTAAACTGTTTTAAAAATCATCAAATCAATTTTTATAGTAAATCATAAGAAAGCTAAAAATTACAAGACTTTAGTTTCTTTACTTGTTTTTAACTTTCTATTACTTATTAATTTCTTTGGGAATGATTTATGGACTATATATTAAGAAGTAAATAAGTAAATTATTTAATATAAATTTCTTTTTAAAAGTTAGTAAGCACAAGTTAGTGAAGTTAATTTATTTTTAATAAAAAAGTTGGAATATTATTAAAACTTAAAAATATTAATTTATTTCAAATTAATTAAAGTTAATAACATTTCAAGAATTAATTTATTGTTTTATATAATAAGACTTTGGCATATTCAAGGAAGTAAAGATCATTTAAAGGGATATATTATAGAGGAACTCTGTAACGTGTTAAAAAAAAACTATAAGAAAATAATTTTAACCTTTATCTGTATTTTATTTTCAAAAATTTTGACGCAAAATAAAATTAGATTACGTCAATTAAAGGATAATAGGTAAAAATGACTGACCATTCTATACAAATGACAATACAACTATCTAAATAATATTGAAAAAAAAATTATTAAAAAAAAAACAAACCGATACATACAGTATGCTTTGCTTCCCAGTTACGATGTTTGGACAAAAATACATTATGTTTCCATACCAACTAGACTACTCGTGCAACAGGAGTAGTCACGTTTTGAGTACTCTCTCAAAGAAAACTGTACTCCAATCACTAAAATATTATTATTTGAAGATTAGTACGTAAATCATTTAGGAATTTGTTAAAACACAAATTTAAGAAATATTAAAAAAATAATTATCAAGTAAACAAAACACAAATATTTTTCTTTTAAAAATATCAGAGAAATATTCCCTCCCAAGTAAAACTGTCATTGTTTTACATCCATATACCGTAATAAATAGACTGATCATATTTTCGAAATATGAATTAATATATAAATAATTCATTTATGTAATAAATTATACTTGCCACATAATGCACAATTTGTCCTGCTTCTACTAAATTTAAAGATAATACTTTAAAAAGGTTTATCCAATGAAGTAAAGTTACGTGTCCTACCCACGAATGTTTTCCCATGCACTAAGAAAATGTGTGGCAAATGTGAAAACAGTTGCTTTTAAATTATTCTACTGAGTAGAATCAGAACTCGGTTCAAAAAATATGAAATTTTTGGAAATGTATAAAGTTCTAGGAAGGTCAAGGATTTCGTGAAGGACTAATGTTTGACTCAGTCTTCTAAAATTGAAATAAATTATTGTAAAAAATTATATTGTAACAAAAAATCTAATAATAAAATTATAACCAAAATCAATTTGACAATGAACTATATTATATTGTACTGAATCAAATATAAGACTGAGGTTATTTACTATTTAGGAGGTTGTAACAAGGTTATATTCACATCCAATGAGAATAAAAGAAAGTATAAAATAAACAGAAAACTTGAGAACATTGACGAAATAAAATCGTTCATACCAACATGTATACAAGTGCAATATATAAAATTTTAAATACTTTTATTACAGCAATTTATTCTTCAGACGACTAAATTACTATTTAGTAATCTACTTTTTTAATCTCATCAAAAGTAGGTACTATAAGGCAATGTGTAATTCTTGTATTATTACAATTATATTATTTATATATATCGTTACTATATCATAATTCTTTGATATAAACATGAAGAAGAACCCTGTGTGTTCAAAACTGTTCTTTCGTAAAGAAATTTGCTTATGTCGAAAAATTATTATAATTTCCAAGTATGAATAAATACCGAATAGTAACTTAATATACATCTAAAGAAAAAAAATTGTAAATTTCATTTTTTTTTTATTTCGCTTATGTAAGTTGTTACAACCTCCTAAATTATTTAAAAATTCAGCCTTATACTTAATCGACTATATTGGACGTTATCATAAAAGACTGAATCGTATTAGATGATATACAGCATTATTTTATGATTATTTCTATTTACCGTAATACCTCAGTCGAAATAAATACTTATAATATCATAAAAGATTACAGTTAAGAAAAAGACAAAGGTAAACATTATTCTATAATACTTTTGATTCTAACTATTACTTATTTTGAATTACAGAATAAGTACGAAGGAAGTCTTTTAGAGGAGATTATATAAATAGTTTTATGAAAATTCAGGGTCTACTTAACAGTATTATGGGTCACAGGGCTATGCAGATATCGGATCATTGAAGAACCATTTGCAGGGATAAACATAAAAAAGTTCAGAAAGAGAAATGACCCAGGATATTGTAATTGTCGAAAAATCTCATATGTTTACAAAAAAAAATGTAACTCCTACTAAAAATATTTCTATAAATCTAAAAAAGGAGAGAAACTGGATGGAAAAGCTCAACAGAAATCAAAAAGTATAAAAAACAATGTAAAATGGAATAGAAAATTAAAACATTGAAGAAACAAATTATTATAATAGAGTAAAATGGTTGTTTTTTTTTAGAAAACATATAATAAAATGGCTAATTTTCGTGAAACTAAAACATTTTCGGGTTAATTTAAAATAATCCGAGTGTAATTTATTGTAATCCAAGCTTAAATTAAAAAAGTATTCCAGTTTAATTTAATATTGTTCAAATGTTTATTTACAAAGTTTGTCAATTTGAAGATACATATAAGTATACCAAACTGCAGTTTTAATACAAACCTACAGTAATTTATACAAAGTTTTTCAATAAATTATATAATGTGGATTAACCGTACTGATTTTAAATTAAACTTGGATTATTTTAAGTTAACCAGAAAAAGATGTATAAAGGGTGATATGCTCGGGTAATCACTTGATTCATAAGGACATACCACCACTATGCAGCAATCATTAAATGATTATAATTAAATGCCTTCGAGACCCATGTGTTAAGACGGTCCTGCAAAAAAGAAATGGGAAAACGGTTTTAGTTAATAAATATTAGAATTTAGTTCTAATTTCCAAAAAGAAAGAGGCCTTCTAAAGACGGTAACTTGACCTCTTTCTTTTCCACCTATCAAGAAAACACAAAAGGAAGGAAACTCAGCTTCAGCCCTTGAAGCGCTACAAGCACGGATCTTTTTCTTTTCACAAAAGTGCGAATTGAACGGGTTGTTCAGAGGAAGAGACCGAGGAGGGATTGGTTTAAGTGCTATCAGTTCTTGTCTACTACTACTTCTATCTAAAGACTCTTCGAGAACACTATCCGCAGGGCTACTTAAACTTTCTTCCGGAAGAATTGTCTTAACATCTGGCCCTAAATAGTTTGGGTTTTCAAAACTAAAAGGCCCATCTCTACATGGTGTTTTAGACTTGTTTACAGTTTCTAAACTAGCATAATCTGAAGTTTCTTCTAGACTTTCTTCAGGAGTTGCAACACTATTACTAAAACGAACAGAAGCTGATTTAGACAAGTTACGTTTATTCCTTAAAACTGGTTTAATATTTTCCACATCACCACATCTATCTGGAGGCCCTTCATCATCCAAATAAACAAGTTTGGTTACTTCAATTGGAGTTAGAGTTGATGAAGTGATAGTTGAGAAATTTGGCACAGAAACCGGATCTCTTGGCAAAGCCGGAGCCGGGGTTACTGGAGACACTACATTCTTCGCAAGGATGTTGACACTCTGACATTTCATTTCGATGTTTTCCGTTATACTTTCATTACTGCTCAGCATTGAATAGGTGCACTTCGAATGACTTAATTTCGTCAGATTCATTTGAGAGAGTTTCGATATTTCTTTTAATATATTCAAATTTGACGAAGTCGGCGTTGACACTTGTTTTTTTACATCGTTCCATCTGTTTTTACTATTGCATCTATCAACAGATCCACCTCCTCTGCACCTAGAACAATTCAAAACAAAAAAATCATCCTCTTTTCATCACGCACTTCCACCCTTGATCTTGACATTCAAACATGCATCTTATATAAAGCACATGAAAATCTTTCAAAGTTTATTAAAAATAAATAAATTATTAATATTAAAATTGAGGGCCTCGTTAGATCAGTGGTTAACGTACTCGCCTCTGGTCTGGTAGTCCGGGGTTCGATCTTCACCTGGCCCTCGATTTATTCACGCCGGAGGTGTTAAATCGCTCGGAGAAGACGTTAAACCGTCAGTCTCCCAAGCCTGTACAATGTTAGGCACTCGTTAAAGCTCCCTACTCGAAATACACTTGAGTTAGGCAAAATTTAGGACTCCCAATGTAGAATCACCAATCAAACAAAAAGCCGGTAAATGGCTGGCGTTATCACCTGCTAGGGAATCGGTTAAACAATTAAAAAAAAAATATTAAAATTAGTAAAATACTTCCATACCATATAATTTTACATTATAAACAGTTTTGAGCAACTTAATACACTTTTTTCTTCAATAAAGTGGATAAAAAAAAAGCAAACGCTTAGCTGGAGCTATGAAGTTATTTTTGACCTTAAAATTAACCATATGATTCATTCAGCATTGATGAAATGCCATTTCGGTTGATAGGTAATATACAACACAGAAATGATATACGCATAAATATACAGTTGTTACTTATTAACTAGTTGAAGTCGGAGCCGGATATTCAGAGTCCCGACTCACCAGTCCTGGAGTGCATGTATGTGCGTCTGCATGAATAGATATATAAAGTTAAACCAGATAGATTAAATAAAAGTTGTAAAAAGGAAAAAAAAAGTTATTACACTAAGAGATTCGGACCGTAGACAGGTTAGATAACTGAAGGTAAAATTGGTAAATTAAAACTGTGAGGAGGTGTATAAGACGCCGAGATTTCAAGCATACAGTTTTCTTTAGAACTAAACACCCTCACTACCTTCTCTGAACTGGTGAGTTGCGCACGTGACTGTTGTTCCCTTGAATAAGAAGCTCAGGTATCTTCAAGGCAACACTCTCAGATCTTGCATGAGGTTGAACTCCTTCGATATTAAGTCTTTCCCAAGTTTCAGTCCCTGAAAACAATTATTCATTATAATTAAGTAATAAATAATTATTATTTATAGGTTCCAATCATTTGGAAATTGTTAAAACTTAAGTATAAGAAATATGGAAACAAATTATTTCGAATAAAAACATTTCTTTGCAAAATATCTGAGAAATATTTGCTACTAAGTAAAACGGTGAATATTTTACATGCATATATCGAAATAAATAAACTTTTAAATAATACAGTACAATTTACATGAATTAGTTGTATAAAAAATTTATTTATGTATTTATAAATACAAAATTGGTTTTTGAGGATGAAGTTCAAAAATTAATTACTTAAGATTACAAGCAAATTTTCACTTCCTATTTTCAAGAGTCTGTCAGTTTTCCAGGTTCAAAACTGACGTCTCGGTTTTGCTTTAAAACCTTTTCCATAGGTCTACAATACAAAAAAAAATATGTATAAAATTTTATATAACAACAAAAAAGTACATATCAGAGTTAATTAAAATAAATTAAATAAGTTAAAAATTAAATAATTAAATCAGAGATCTTAATTTCATCAAGTAATAAAGTGGAAATGAATAAAAAATTATCTGATTAAACTGAAAACCAATTAATATAAAACGATATAATTAAGGACATTGTACGGTAAAAAGCTAATGAAATGGTCTCCACATTTAAAAATTTAATGGTATAAACAACGCGTTTCGAACACGTAGTGTTCTTCCTTAGGCATTAACTAAAAAATACAATGACACCAGAGAGTTATCTATAGTATAAAGTAAATATAGTACAAAATAAAAATAAAATAAAATAAGGAAGAGAATACGATACGATTTATACCATTAAATTTTTATATGTGGAGACCATTTCATTAGCTTTTTACCCTACAATGAGTAAATACCACATAATAACTGATTGCACTAGGTTAGAAATAATTAAGGACACCTGCATCACTAAGAGTCGAATGACAAAGGATAAAGAAATGGTAAAACGGACTTTTTAAGATAGGAAGTCATGGGCATGGAGCTCCTCTTGAAGACGTATTTAGCCACACCACCTCTGTTCACACACATAGAGTCATGTCCGTTAAAGTGACGATAAAAGTTCTAAAAACGCTACTTTTTGTAAAAAAATTTTTTTGTATTCATACACAAACTAATTTGTTTAATTTTTGTACATCAATACATAGACAAGGAAAAATTGTAATAAATGTTTATAAATTATTTATTGTAATAAATGTAATAAATCTTTTTCCATTCCAATTTCGAAATATTTTAGTCAGTCTTTGAGTGTACTTTAAAACCTTTTTTCAGTAATAAGGTAATCATATAACAATCATATAACAATATAGTGACACATAGACTGATACATAACAAAAACTCACTTTTCAATATTTCGACCGTAATGGCGGTCGTCCTCAGAAGAAGTGAATTGACGGAGGGACGACAGTCAACTCTATATAAATATTAGTGTCGACATATTATTATATTATATATTAGGTCGATATATTATTGAATCTGTTATATATATATTTGGGTTTATATTAGTGTATTTATGTAGCAGACCTTCGATAATACATGCACAGTTAAATTTCTTGTCAATTTCTCCATGAATGATTTTTCGGTATAGCTTTTCGAGTTTTCTGATCTGACACTTCCATTCGTTAGGTACTAAGTGCAATAAATCTCTAAAAGATTTGCTTGTAAATTCCATTTAATTGATAGACACAATAAAATTTGAAAATATAAAACCAACGTTTCAGTCATCACTGACCAGTGAACGAAGTATTACATAAAATTCTTTGTAAAATAATCTTTTATATAATACTTAGTTATTTATTTTAAAAATGTTACACTTCTGCAGGTTCTCTCGCTAACCTATTGTATTGTCAAAATTTCTATTATCATTTCTTATTTGTAACAAAATTGCGCTTTTTATGTATGTTAGATTTTTGAATGATTGTATTATTTCTTATATTTCCTCTGTTTTGTAGGTCTATGAAAAAGGTTTTAAATAAAAATCAAAACGGTTTGAACTGACCGAGTTTTGATTACACACACACACACACACACATATATATATATATATATATATATATATGAACGTATAAGCCACAAGGAAAAGTAAAAAAAACACACAAAATATGCTCTAAGGCCTTTCAATTATATGTCATCAGAGAGCAACTAGATATTGATAACAACAGAGGTTACAGGTTTGTTACAAAAACAAAATATGGGGAGACAAAACAAAACACATGTTAAATTATAAAAACATATAAAATACAAGCTAAAAAAAGATAAAACAACAAAGAGAAACAAAACATACAATTTAACAAAATTTTGTTTCTCTTTGTTGTTTTATCTTTTTTTAGCTTGTATTTTATATGTTTTTATAATTTAACATGTGTTTTGTTTTGTCTCCCCATATTTTGTTTTTGTAACAAACCTGTAACCTCTGTTGTTATAAATATCTAGTTGCTCTCTGATGACATATAATTGAAAGGCCTTAGAGCATATTTTCTGTGTTTTTTTTTTACTTTTCCTTGTGGCTTATACGTTCATTAGTTTCATCACGTGTTTATTGTGATTATATAGTATATATATATATATATATATATATATAAAAAGATTTCACATAAACACGTGAAACAACAACTTATTATGGTTTGATCATATATATATATATATATATATATATATATATATATATATATATATATATATATATATAACTTTAAATTACACAAAGCACGACACAGAAAAGAGACTAAAAAGAACACTTACAGAATTCAATATTTCGAACTGTTGTTCGTCATCAGGAGAGTAGACTAGAAGAGAGGACGAAGTGAGAGAGATCTCCCCACGTCGAAGAACGGAGCGCGAAGCGCTTTTAATTTAATTTTATATATTTATATTTATTTATATATATATATATATATATATATATATATATATATATATACATTTGAAAATTAAACCATATTTAGCTGAATCTTACTTTTTAATAAGTTTCTCAAATTTCCTGAATAACGTCTTGTTACTGTATCCAGAGAATATAGTAAATTACAAATTGACATGATAAATGAACACATGTATTAATCTCTTTCTTTATTAATTTTTAGTTTAAGAAAGAGATCAACACAGACTTCAAATTATTGAAGCTATATGTATACAAATATGAAACCCTATATCAATATTCAATTAGAAAACAGCCATAGAAACCTAGAACTATTTGCAACACAAGGTCAAATAGACCCGACCCAGACCATATAAAAAAAGTCCACGACTGGAAATTTTTAATATAAATGTATGTACACTTGTATACATAATAATACACATCTGATATACACTTATTATTATATAAAAAGATTTCACATAAACACGTGCAATAACATTCAATGATCAAACCACAATAAGAAAATGGGAAAACAAGACTAAGATCTTTCAACCGTAACAAGCGGTCTTCGTCAGAGTCAAAAACCCAACAGAGTCAGTTGGGTTTTTGACTCTGACGAAGACCGCTTGTTACGGTTGAAAGATCATAGTCTTGTTTTCCCATTTACTTATTATTATATATACATAAAAACTCAATATTTGTATATATATTGCTATTTGAGCAATATTTGTAGCTGAAATAGAAAAGTAACCCACATCGTAAACACACACTTACTTTTCTAATTTTCAAAGGTAATTACAAAGGTAATTACAAAGGAGTTCGGTCACTTTCTTCTCTGGGATGAATCGTCTCACTCTTTCTCTCCTCTAAAGACGGATTTACCGAAAATTAGAGAAAGTAAATGTTTGTTTACTATACGCATTACTTTTCTTCGTATTTGAATTTGTGTTGTCCTATTTGAACCTCTTTTCTGTTTATAAATACATTTAATCTATCTTAAATTTATTAATTACATTTTTTATAACACTCATTTGTTTTTAATTAAATTTTATCGTTAATCTTTTGTTTTTTTTTACTTTTATAAGAAAATTATTCTATTGTTATAATAATTATCATTGAATCATCATAACTATTATAGTATATTATTATCATCATAAAATTATTTTTTTGCATGTTTTTCATTCGTTTATTATTTATTTTTTGTTCTGAACTTAAGTTAAAAAAACTACAATACAGAAAAACTACAGAAAAATTTTGAAATTGAACAACACAATGAATCGTACACGTTTAAAAATGTATGTCCAGGATCGGAAATTTTTAATATAAATGTATGTACATTTGTACACATAATAATACACATCTGATATATACTTATTATTATATATACATAAAAGCTTATTATGTATATATAATAATATTACTTATTATTCTCTTTCCTCTCCCTTGTCGTTTGGTTGTTGTGGCGGTATTACTGATACCATATAAATTTCAATGCCGACGTTTCGGATTTATTTTAAAACCTTTTACACAGGCTTCCAAACAAAGGATAATAAGAAATCATACATAAACATCAACAAATAAACAATATGAAAATGGATTATTACAGCTTGTAGGAAGTACAATATTTCAAGTAGAAATAATTCAAAATTAAATAAAACAACTTACAGAAGTAAGATTTTTTTAATTAGAAAATACTAGTCTAAACCTTCGACTATATTAATAAGATGGCACCATAAGTAACCTCAACACTGTTCATTCAAAGGACACACTATAGGAACTAAGTACATCAAATTACTTTAAAACTCAGCATATTACTCTAGAATAAATATTTTTTAAATTACTAGCCGTTGCGTCTACAACGTGCTTGGTCTCCCTTCTCTTTTCTCCTTGCCCGAAAATTTGAGTTTGTAAGTGTGTTTCTTTACTTTGTGTGCTACCTATCTTCAATTTTGAACTGTTATTCTTTAAATTAGTAATATCATTTCTATGATTAAGTGAAGTTAAATCCTTTTTAATATATAATTTGCGGAAAAATCATTTTTTTGTTGAGAGTTTGATTTTGAATCTAGAAAATTTACCGACTCCCGATTGCTTAATACACATATTCTATCAATCAGTTGATATATTATTGATTGCTAGATATATATCACTATTTTTTTTTCTTTATCGAGGTTTGGTCTACGTTTCTTCTATATTTGTAGACATCTTCAGGTCAATGCAGAAATGAAATACAGTAACATTTCAATAGCATGGTATATTTATATAAGTAATGTAACATATATTTCTTACTGTTACTGTATTTAATTTCTGTATTGACGTAGCCCAGCAGATGCATAAATATAGAAGAAACGTTGGCTTAAAGGTATTTTATTGTTAGCTAGAACAAATCTCGATAACAAAAGAAAAATAGCGTTGAATATATTGGTCGATGTAAAAGAATATTGGGATATATATATATAATCGGAATTCGAGAGTAAACATAAACCCTGAAGTTTACTCTCGAATAAAGAGGACAAAATGATATTCTTTTTTATAGGCATTTTAAAGGGTGTGAACTGTAGTGATTTGAATGCAGTAATATACCAGCTAATGATGATACAAGGCTAAAAAGAACACAAAGCGCTCGTGTCAGGCTTTTATCGATATCATCTGAATTGGCATTAATATCGAATGAACTAGCAATTTTAATAAGGAAAAATGAAATTAAGTTTTAATTGAATCGACAGATGTGCAGTGTAGGCATTATAACTGTTTCATGTCGACACGCAATGCTTTTAACTTCACGCTACTAAATTGCATTATATTTTTAACACACGTAGGTTAGAACCAGATGTTGTGGTTGCCAAGTTAGGATACATAGGTCCACTGTAATATAACGCAGAATGTATTTATCTACCCGAGTACTCTTATACCAGCTTCAGCTGTAAATAAATATTCCCTAGGTCATGCCAAGCAATTCTGCTACTTAACAGCGATCCGTTGAATATAATTCATGTATTCTCTCTTGGATGTATGCACTTGCAATTGGTTTTATAACAGTAGTATATACAACTGGGCAGCTAGGTGAGCACTAGAAACAGATATTTTATGATATAATGAGTGGTGGAATGTACACTCCAATATAGTTGAAATATTGTTGTAGGAAGTCAAGTCCTGTAAGTAGTTTGGAGTATGCTACCACAACTGCCTGAGTATGCTTAAAGCAAGGCTTTTGACTCAAATGATAAATGCTCCGCTTTGACTCCTAGCAGAGCTACAGATCTGGATGATTCATGACCCACTCCGACTCCTAGTAGGGCTGAAGACTCAGATGATGAATTTTCCACTCCGACTCATAGCAGGACTTTTGACTCAAATGATAAATGCTCAGCTTTGACTCCTAGCAGAGCTGTAGACCTGGATAATTCATGACCCACTCCGACTCCTAGTAGGGTTGAAGATTCAGCTGAATACTCAGATGATGAATTTTCCATTCCGACTTCCTCATCATCGGATTACGAAGTTGGATTACGATTCCTTCACTGTGACACCTATAAGGTGAGTCAGATGATAAATATTAGACTCGGACTCCTGGGAGCAGGGATGTAGAGTCGTTGTCCCAGTAAGTTGGCAACGAAAGAAGTCAGGAGACGCTGGATTTTTTTGGACGCTGGAGTCACAAATGTTGTCCTGTGAGTGTACAGACCTGCGTAAGAGTCACATTTTTTCCGATGACATCCGTTGTTATCGTAAGAAGAACTGTTTTGGTCGAATGACACATACCTACTCAACATTTTTTTAATAATAAAAATAATCTATTGAGTTTACTTAATAATAACTCTTAATTCTTTATTTCAAGACAGTATATTGTATTTAGAATGAATAATCAAATATAAAATCGATTCCTAATAGTTTTAATGGTGTAAGATATAAGTAGGTTATGTTAGAACAAGTAAGTACAAGTGTAACTTAGTTTTCCAATACCACGCTTATAAACTTTTATCTTTAGTTCTGTTCTTGGGGAGGAAAGTGTGGCTCATTTATTATTTAACCATTGTAGGAATGGGTGGGCCACATTGCCGGGTTGATTCTTACAATGAGAGTTATAAATTTGACCCAATTCAAATGAATATAAAGTAGTGTATGTTTAACGTGTACCTGACATTGTACAGACTCGGGACCGATGGATAAAACGTCAACTCAGACGTACTCAGATTATTCATCTCCCACTTGAATGAATTGAGAGCCAGAGCCGGTATTGACCCCCGGATCTACCAATCCAAACGAAGCATGTTGGCAGTGGGATATATTGTTAAGTAGTGTATTAAAATATTGGCGTTTATGGGGATCATATCCGTTTGTTATAAAACAGTAAACATGATCTATATAGATTGCAAAAGGTAATGTAGTTTGCTAAGCTGCTAAAGTCATATCGTTTACGGTTAATCCTGCATAAATATTAAGTATGCCATATCAACAGGATCAACAAAAGTAATAAAATAACATCAATTATCGGTATGTCCCTAGGGGCCAGGTTAGCTCAGTGGTTAACGTACTCGCCTCTGGGCTGTAGTTCGGGGTTCGATCCCCACCTGGCCTTCGATTTATTGACGCGGGAGGTAAATCAATTTGAGTATATCGTCCCTTAGAGAGAAGGTTAAGGCGTCGGTCCCAAGCCTGTACGATGTCAGTTACTAGTTAAAGCTCCCTACTCGAAATGCTCTTGAGTTAGGCAAAATTTAGGACTCCCAATGTAGAATCTGTAGAATCGCCGATCAAACAAAAAGCCAGTAAACGGCTGACGTTATCACCCGCTAGGTGGTCAGTTTAAACAATTAAAAAAAAAATCGTTATGCCCTAGAATTAAAGTATTAATAATTAATATAACTAAGAATAGTTGAAAAAGAAAATCTTTTTTATTGATATTTACCAAAATGAAACTTCCAAAGTTCATTGTTGGCCTGGCCAGACCTCTCACCTCCAAAGACAAGCATACTGCTGGGCAACTTGCACACAGCATGACTGTGCAGCGCGCCAGGATTCACCTTCGTCTTTATAGCAACCCACTTCTTGCAAACTGAAACATGTTTCTATTCTTAAGAATATATAAATATTAATATATACATCAACACACAAGCTACAATAAGAAATGATATTTTTACATTAACATTTATTGGATCAGTAAAGGACTTGAGGAGATTCTACAACATATCATATCAATCTTCTTGACAGTCAGACAAAAACTGTTCTAACTAAAAATATTTTGATTCCATTTTGTAATTTCATACAACGGTTTAGTGTCAGAAAAGTCACAATAAACACACATGGCTCCATAATCAAGGAAATCGCCACTAAAAATAAAAATACATTTTAAATGACAAGTTAAATTTAACGAGTACAAGTAAGTGTAACTTTAACGAAATAATAAAGTAAGTTCTGATGCTGCTACTTCGTGATCTTTTCTCTTAATCGTTTGATATATATATAAGCTAGAATTTTCAATAGAACACACTGATATATATGTATATATATAAACTAGAATTTTCAATAGGACGCTCAGATATATATGGTTCATTTAGCTCTCTGATGATGTTGTCACGAAAGGCCTTAGAACATTGTAATTAATTTATATTTGTTTATTGTGGTGTTTAATTCATATATTATATCAAGAGTTATTGTTGATTATTATATATATATATATATATATAAATTAGAAAAACACTGGACTAAATGTATCGAGCTAAAAGGTGACTATGTAGCAAAATAAAATGTTTCTTTGCTGAAAAAATTTTGTTTTATTCAAAAAGTCACTGACTTATCAAACCGCCCTCGTATATATATTTCACTATGAAACCGGAAAGACGTTCCAAACTGGACATATACAAGTTTAAAATCGAAGAAGATTAACACACATCGTAAAGAAGCACATTTACTAAATCAAATTTTCGGAAAATCCGTCTTCAGGGGAAAAGAGAGAATACCAAACACGCTGTAAACATAACGCTAGGTAACCCAATATATATATATAATGATAGATAGAACTAAATTTCTTCGGTTATAGAAATGCCACAAAATGTGGTATTTCTAATAAAAAAATTAGATAGAGAAAAGATATACTCAGGTCAAATCTCCAGAAGTCATTGCGTTCTTGAAGGTCAGTCATGCCACCGTAGACCCAGATGGCGTCGTCGTGGAGGACGGTGGAATGCTTGTGTCTAGCAGGAGGTCCATTCCTACCAGACGACAGCAAGTGCCAGGACTCTGTGTCTAACGGTCAAAGGAGCTCATGAATATTTGAGAATATTAATAAATTTAATTGAAATGAAACACTTTTCGTTTGTATTATGCATATGTATATGAAATATTTTTTTTTTTGCTTTTCTCTGTTTTGAGCTAAGGAAAAAATGTTTTAAATAAAATTAAAAGATCAGCTTTGAGAGTTCCATTTGAACTTTGCAAACTGATGGAAGTTCGATTTATTATCTATTCACAAGTTGTTACTTCTCCAAGTCATTTTACTGTTATTTTAATGTGTATAATGTTCGTAAACAGTTTTATATTCAATAAATAAATTGGTATGTCATTAAAACTAGATGTAATACTAGTGTACTCGTTGTAGCCAGGGAAAATATAAGAATAAAATTTTTAATAGTTTGTCACATATTAAAATGGAAATTTAAATGTTCTATAATATAATAATAAAAACACAAAAATGTAATTTTTTTACTGCCTTATCTATGTATATTCTTGTGCTTTTCTCAAACCTGCCATCATTTTCATTTCCTCACTTTCAATTTTTATAAAAAAAAAAGGAAATTTCAAAAAATCTATATAAATAAAATAATGATTTTGTCTGTACATTGCTTAGAACTGACTCATTTCAAGTTTTCTTTACGTCAATTTAATTCATTGAGTTTTCTTTACTTCTAAGATGTTCTGAAAATCACACTAGGGCTTGTTATTAGGGGAGGTCTTGTATTCTAAGAAGTTCTGAAAATCACACTAGGGCTTATTATTAGAGGAGGGCTTATATTCTAAGAAATCCTGAAAATCACACTAGGGGTTATTATTAGGGGAGGTCTGGTATTCTAGGAAGTTCTGAAAATCACACTAGGGTTTATTATTAGGGGAGGGCTTGTATTCTAAGAAGTCCCGAAAATAACACTAGGGCTTATTATTACGGGAGGGCTTGTATTCTAAGAAGTCTTGAAAATCACACTAGGGCTTATTATTAGGGGAGGGCTTGTTTTCTAAGAATTCCCGAAAATCACACTAGGGCTTATTATATTAGAATACAAGCCCTCCCCAGATAATAAGCCATAGTGTGATTTTCAGGATTTCTTAGAATACAAGTTTGTATTCTAAGAAATCCTGGAAATCACACTAGGGCTTATCTGGGGAGGGCTTGTATTCTAAGAAGTTCCGAAAATCACACTAGGACTTACATTTTTGGGAGACGTATTATTTTAGGAAAAAGACGGTATAAATAGGACACTGTAATCATCCATAACAACAACAAAAAATAAAAGTTCTTAGTCGAAAAAAATTTATAATAATCTGTTACTTTTGAATGAGATTGTATTGAAAGAAAAGGGCCTCATAACTGTCGGTTCATTTCCTCTGGGCTCTATAGACGTGGTGTTTGGATTTATAAATAAATGAATGAATTAGGCAGACAAGAAGCTGAAAGAGAAAATGATGACACCCTCCACTGAGGGTTCTGCTTAGAATTTCATAAATAATAACACTGCTATGAAACTCCAATGACGACCTCTTGCAAACATGCTCTTCTATATTTAAGTGTGCTTAATTAATTTTCTCACAGCTATTATAAGTCCCTTCATCTAACCCTACCTACGTTCCCAATCGATATACAATATAATCAATAATTTCTTATAAAATACTAGACTATTATTATTGTAAAAGAAATTATCTAAATTTATTATATTTGTTTAAGCAAGTTTCCGAACAGTATGTAACTCATGAAAAAAAATACAGAAGGAATTGGTGACTTCCACACGAACAATGCTAAAACTTATCTAAAAAATAGCATAAATTGTATTTAATACATAATAATTGAATTATTGTATTTAATATATACATATAATTCAATGTTTTCTTATCTCGGCCGCATATATTCCATTCTATTTTTCTTTTTTTATTGAGGTTTCGTATAGCGTCAAAAGGTAAAACACTTTTAAGCCAACGTTTCGTCCATATTTGTAAACATCTTCAGGGCTACATTAATCAATAAATAATTACATTAACATGACAAAAAATGATAAGTTACATTATTTATATGAATATATATAATTAATTTTGATTTTTCCTACTACAAAATACCTTCACATATTTTACAAGACTTTACATACGGTTATGTAAAGTTATTTTGCAATAGGAAAATAACAAGGGATTATGTATATTCATATAAATAATATAACTTATACAATTTTTTTTCACGTTACTGAAATTAATTTCGCTATTGATGTAGGCCGGAAGGTGTCTACAAATACAGACGAAATGTTGGCTTCAAGGTGTTTTACTGTTTGACACTAGACTAATCATCTATAAAAAAAAATACTGTATACGCATAACAATAATTATGAATGCCACACATAACAAACACCAAGAACACATTTAGAACAGAAGGCGAAGTGTCCCACAGGGAGCAGGATGGTGACTCATACACATGATGAAACCACAATATGAAATGGAAAAAAAAGACTAAGATCTTTCAACCGTAACACGCGGTCTTCGTCAGAGTCAAAAACCCAAACTGAAGATCTTAGTCTTGTTTTGCCATTTCATATTGTGGTTTGATCATTTTTTTAATTGATTTTTAATTTAATTTTAATCATTAATCATTTAATTTTTGATAATTTTGATAATTTTTGAGGTTTGAGGTCGAATGATTTTAAACTAGTCCTTTTGCCGACGTTTCGACATATACGAGTATTTATGTTAGAATATATAAGTCATAGATCATGATGAATATATATATATATATATAATATATATATTATATATATATATATATATTTAAATCAATTATAGAATTATGTAATAGACGTCAAATATTACAACACTGAAAAAAATAATAATAGCAACAAAACTTTCACTTCTATAAGGGTGTCACGTCAGCTCAGTGGTTAACGTACTCGCTTCTGAACTGGTAGGTCCGGGGTTCAATACTCACCTGGCCCATAATTTATTCACGTGGTAGGTGAATAAATCTGGGCACGTCAGTAGGACATTAAGCCGTCGTCCCCGAACTTGTACGATGTCAGGTACTCGTTCAAGATCCCTAGTCTAAATAAACTTGAGTTAAGCAAAATTTTGGACTCCCAATTTAGAATCAACTAGTAGCGTTGTAGCTCACCCATTACTAAAATGGGTGCCAAATAATAAATGAGCCACAATTTCCGACCCTACAGCAGCACTAAAAGGTCAAAGTCTTATAGGTGTGGGTATTGGAAAATAAACAACTTTAACTTCTGCATTTATCAGGAGAAGCGCCCTACTCGAACACTGCTACTAGAAACTACACCTAACCAGAACATTTTATCTTCTTAAGACGATTAATCGAAAGAGTTTTGCTAGTTGCAGTCTGTGTTGTTTTCAATCAAAGGCCTAAGAACTCTTTCATGTTTCTATCATCAAGGTGGAGGATACATTTCATTTTATAGAAATGGGAATTGATCAAATTTGTTTATAGAAGTTTTTAAACAATATTTCACTCACAATAATAATACAGGCCACTTTTATATATATAAGGTATACATGACTGCCTAGGAATATGAGTTTGTGATTGCTTGCGTTTTCTATAAGCCAGCAGCCCTAAATACAAAATAAAAACCAAAGGGAAAACTGTAAGAGATTAAATGTAAAAAATAGGGCAGGAAGCCTTGTGAAGGCTGTCGGGTGCTTGATATTTGTATTTACGTCGTGCTCTACAAATCCCATCGATTCCAGAGGGATGAGCCTGGTTAGAGTGACTTACATTCCGCAACTTTCACGCCAACACTTCGCTAAACAGCTCTGCATCCGTCTAAATAAAACCTACTTCCTACGACATACCACCTACTGATATAAGAGAAACCCTTAATATATTATACCAGTCTTTCTCAAACTTTTTTTACTTCAGGGAACACCTATGAAATAACCATAGCTTTGAGGCGCATTACTGATATTAATATAGAAAATTTAGTTTTGAAAGTTGAAAATATTCAAATGACATGAGATTACAGGAAGTTTTTTTTTAGATCAGTAACAAATGATTTAAATCCCCAAGGAAAGGAAAAGAGAAAGTATTATTCATTGCTGCTTAAAGATTTAAGAAATTTACCTTCCAGTTCAAAATATCAACTGGCGGAGACTTGAAAACAACATACTTGGTGTTTCTAAAATAAACGAAAATGATAATTTTTAAAATATATATCTATTATATAAACTTAACTTTCCGTTTCTTGGGGCGCACCCGGTTACCTACAAGGGCTCACAGTTTGAGAAGCACTTTATCATAACGATCGTTGTATATTAAAAACATCGTAAATCGAATCAATTTTTCCATGGATATTAATGGAAATAGAGTTAACGAACTAACTCGAAGTGATACAAGTTTACTCCCAAAAATAATTAACATGTTCTAAATACTAACCAAATATATATTTATTAAATAAAGTAAATTCAATGGTTATTGTATGCATGATATGTGTCGTATATAGCTCAAAATAAAAACTTAAAAATGCACTCATTCTTATCTACGTTATGACAGAACTCCTTATATGTAATACGGAGGAGGAGGGCAGGAGAGAGGTACGTAAAACTCTAAACTATTGATGTAAGTTTGTTAAAATTTACATATTTTACTTTTATCATTATCGCTTAGGACTGAATGATCGGTGGATGGGTGCAGCCGGGCGATCGCTGGAGTCCCCTATACTAGCTATTTCTACGTTAAAAATATCCTCTAAGGTTTATACAAAAACCGACATTTTAGAAAACCGGTTTTCGAATAGTAATTTTTCCAGAAAAGCGGAAAAATTACGCTTAACCAGTTTCGAATTTTTATAAAAAAAATTGTTTTGCTCGAATATTCTGTAATTCGAACAAAAATTTTAGAGTGATTAAAAGCAGTTTTTGACAAATTATTTACTGTTCAATTTTATTGATAGTAAAATTTTTTTATGCAATTTAGTAGAACAAAGAAATAATAGTTGACAAGGATTAAATAACTTTAAAAACAATTATTCGTTGTTTATGCATAATTTTCACATGTGAGGATGTAAATATTTTTATAATAGTGAAACTAGTTATTCAGCAAAGAGTTCGAATAAATAAAAACAATAATTTTAATAATTAATAACCAAATTATTAAATTCGACCGATATGATTCCAAGAACCAAACCGCTTGCAACAGTGAAATATAAGCTGTCCATACCAAGATCTGGCAGAGGTGATAAAACTTGATGATTTCATCAACCTTGTATAATTCTCACTATGGAATAATGTTATTAGCTGGGATGTCCGCCCACTCAGTCTCTTGACAGCACCAAATTAATTACTATGCTTATTAAATCTATGCCTAGTCGATAATTGCAATTATCAGAAATGTCTACTACATAAATAATTAGCTGTACTGTTGAATCTGCATCTAAATATAGATTCCATTATTATAGAATTTCATAAAGTTTGATTTGTACTTAGAAAAGTGATTCCTGATAAATATTTTTCATGTTATTTAAATTCACGGTCGATACCTTTATCAAGTTATTCAGAAAAAAAACTTGATCCTTATATCTGAAAAGCTTAATACATGAAATAGATTACTGCTTCTAGATTTGAAGTTTTAAGTACAAAGAAAACAACAGTTTTATTATTGAGTACAACTCGCATATAAATCGATTCACGATGAATTAGGTCCTGTAGCAGCATAATTGAAGGTTTACACAGAATAGACCCTGGGCTTAGTAGGAGCATCATAAATAGATAAACTCAGATTATCCTGTGGAGTAATCTGTTTGATTTATAGTGGTGATTTATCTATTATTTTGCACTAATTATCGTGTCATCTATTTGTCCCAAACTAATTCCAAATAACATTTCAAGCTTAATAATCTATAAAGCTGTCAAATAGTTAGGGTACTTGTCACTGTTATTGGAAATCATACATTTTTAGCTGGTATACTAAGAAATTTTGCAGGATTGCATACACGGATATCATACAGAATTTTTCCGAATAAAGATGACAATATTAAATTAATTTAGTGTAATCTTATAGTGATGCAGTAAGTACTATGTAATATTTACTCAAACTTAGGAACTATTGAAATAGGTTCCAAAGATTTGCTATAAAACAACGCGTTTCGAACAGGTAGCGTTCTTCTTCAGCTTTATATGCTTGTAGTGAAAAAGTATAAAGAGATTCCCAGTTTTTCCTTGTCAGAATAAGCGGATAAACGTGAAGTAAAGATAATGGGCTCGAAACGCGTTGTTTTATAACTTCCGAAATCTTCTGAAAATCGTATTTCGGAAGGGACTTTAACTCAGTGACGAGATTGTACTTGCTAACTGACACGTACTCGTTAAATACAACGTATATACGTTGTTGTTTTCAAACGCCCTGATTTATAAGGTTTTCTTTCACCTTTTAGTACTGTTCTAAGAGCAGAAATGGTGGATCATTTATTATATTTGATCTATTTTTAGCAACTGCAAACCATATTTTCTATTGATTTTACATTGGGAGTCCTAGATTTTGTCAAGCTTAAATGTATTTAGGAGTAAGGGTCTTTGACAAGTACCTGACAAAGCATAGGCAGACCTGATGGCTTTATGTCCTCTCTCAGGAATGATGCGCTCAGACTTTTTCAACTGTTCACATGGATAAATCGAGGGCCAGAGTGGGTATTGAAGCCTAGATCTATCAGTCTATATGCGATTACGTTGCTACTGTTCTAACATAGCCCCCAGATTTTAAATATACATATACTATAAAAGAACTTTAACCTATCCTATCCTTTTCCTCCTCTACCATTTCAGTTTTTACTGAGTTTCTCGGCATTTCCTATAGAAGAACTCCTAATCATGCAAATATTTTCTCCTTTACCACTAGTAACATTTGCAGATTTAAAACTATGAACTAGATAAAGAATCTTCAACATAAATCTCTTCCAGACGTGACTTGATAATGATTTTGGTTGATCAGTAGCGTTCACACAGAGAATAATTTTGTTCGTTAAAATGAACGAAACTCAAGTTATATAGAGTAGGTATCTTTAATGAGTACTTGACAATGTACAGGCTCAGGCTTAACGTTCTCTTAGAAGAACGACGCGCTTAGATCCCTCCGGGGTGAATATATCGGGGGCTAGAGTGGGTATCAAACCCTGGATCCACCAGTCCAGAGGCGAGCACCAAAGCCATTGGGCTACCCTGGCACCTGTGTGATGTCATAATGCAACACAGACGTAAAATGCATAAATATAACACAATTTCAAAGTAATCTGGTTCATGGGTTTCAGAATATATAAGGGTTGTAGAGGGGGTGACAGTTATTGGTACAGACAGATGGTGCAAGTTGATTAAATTAGAGATTTATAATCCTTACCGAAATGAAAGGACCAGAGTTCATTAGACGAGCCTCTCAGGTCTCTGTAGCCGCCGTAGATGAGCATGCTTCCCTTATATATCATCGCTGAATGACCTCTTCTCCCTTTTGGGGATGTTACTCCTTTGCACCCGCGGACTTTCCTCCAGCTGTTCGTCTGAAACAATCAACAACGCCATTTGGTAAATTGGCTTATAAATTAAATCCTACCATGGATTCAGGGCATCATGAGACCCAGAATTCCCTGGCAGTAACACTTATTAACACATGAGTGTGGGCATAACACATAAGGCAGGCAAGCATACCTCCTGCATATTTATGAAACATAGAATTAATTCAATCCAGAATGAAAAGATAAAATAAGAAAACTTCAGTTTCATAAATATCTCACAAATAGAACAAATCCTCAAGAAATAAGAAAATGATCAATGTTTCAGATATTTATCTAAAACAAAATTTTCTAAAAAACAAAGTTTTGCTTTAGGATCACCAATGGCAGAATTATACACAGTTAATTTAAACTAAGAAATCTAATTCAATATAATAAAAAAATCAAGTATAACAAATATATTAAAGAATACTCAATATTATTACAGGAAGGACCTTCAAGTTTCATAATTTAGGAAGTCTGCTTTTTTAAACTTCTTTTATTAAAGGGTTTCCTAATCCAATGATAAACTTAGTAAGGTTTCTTAAAACTTTGCCACTTCTAAGCACCTTTCTACTGGAATGTACTTTGTTACAAGCAAGTTTGAAATGCACTCAAACAAATGTAGTTAAACAAAAAGGGCATATATTAATTAAACATTGCAAAGTTTGAATAAATCTTAAAGTTAAATTAAATAATGCTCAACATATGTACATATAAACGCCTAACCAACAGTAAAAGATTAGAAAAATTACTAAAATCTTTCAACCAAAACATGTAGCCCTCGTCAGAATATAACTGATGATACGTTATACTCTGACGAAGACCACTTCTTTTTTTTAAAAAAGATCATAATTATTTATCAGAATAATTACAGTGGTTTAGACATTGGTTTGTATTTCATGTGTTGATTGTGACATCTTCTTATACACATGAAGTCTAAATCACAGTAAAAAAAATCAAAATTGAGGAAGATCTTTCAACAAAAAGAAGCGGTCTCTATCAAAGTTGCACTCATACTGAGTATAACTGCGAAATCTTGTTAATGATCACGTAAGAAAGATCAATGTCGTAAAGAAATATTACTGAGTCCACATTAATTAAATTATTATATAAAATACTATACACATTAGTACTGGTTTAATCAGGTTAGACTCAGTGTTAAGGAGGGCAATAGCTCTGTCTGCAAGGGTAGACAGCTAGCAGATAACTTATACTTATTTCTTCCTCAACTCCTTTGTTTAGCCTAGTTTGTCTTTCCCAGTCTTTTGCTCCGATAAGTTGCTCTCTATACTATTTAAAATGCCTCATACCCTTTGTTAATAACTCACCAGATGTCCTATATTACTTGTTTTAGTATGTATGATACTCTGACGAAGACCAGTTGTTTTTGTTTGGACATTGATTTGTACTTCAAGTGTTTACTGTGAAATCACGTAATACATACATACACACACACACGTATATATACATATATATATTAACAGTTTTTCGTTGATGCACTTCACGCACGTATTATCTCTCCTGAAAACGGTTCAAACCAAAAATTAGAGACTGTGTGTGCTTTTAATTTCTCTACTTTTCTTTATGTACCTTCATTTAACTATATACATATAAATATCAATGATCAAACCACAATATGAAAATGGTAAAACAAGACTCAAGATCTTTCAACCTAACAAGCGGTCTTTGTCAGAGTCAAAAACTCAACAGAAACACTAGGTGCAGAAAACATCTGGTGAGGGGTTGAGAGGAGTGGGAGGGAGAATGGTATTTTAAAAGAGTGAAAGCGCAGGAAAGTACTAATGTCCAGAAAGGGATGTTTGGGGAAACAGAGTACAGTAAGAAAAAGTAAAAAAACTATCCACTAGCTGTCAACCCTCTTAGAAGAGGCTATTAAACTCGTAACGAAAGTATCAAGTTTGAAGAGACCTTAGTCTTGTTTTCCCATTTTCATATTGTGGTTTGATCATGGATTGTTATTTCACGTGTTTATGTGAAATCTTTGTATATATAAATATATATTCCTAAATGTGGGAAGCAGTCCTTCTTGAATGCATACATTTAAAAAGTATATGTCCAATCTTACCTTCTTAAGTTGTATAGGGAATATTTCCAATTTTCTGAATCATTTTTCCTATTTAGGGTTTCTTAACTCATAAATTAATTCGTTGTACTTCTAACGATTTAATATATTGTTCGACAAGTTTCGCTGCTCACAATTCTCTATCTTCATGAATTGAAATTAGATTACATTTAACATTAAAATAAAACATAATTAGCACTTAAAACAAATTAAGCTAACAATATAAAAAACAAAATAAACACACAACACTAACAGACATTATAACACATAAGAGGTTACAATGTAGGGTTTAGGGAAGACAGCTGTTAGTATCAGGTTGTGTCATCTTTCTTTCCCTAGAAAAGATCCCATCCGTTTCCTCACCTCCACTGTCTTGCTGTGATTAACTACCACTTCATTTAGTTTGCTTTCATTCTTTATTTTTAGCTTGTACGAACTTCTAAACAAGCGCAAACTAACCATGCTAAAAGTTTTCCTGATTGCTAAAGTTTTCCTACTGTTCATTAATATTCCGAGTTTTCTAAAGGTTGTAGAGTGCTTCAAGTGTTCTCAACTTTTTTTTTGGTCGTTTTCTCTATTTATCATTTTTTTATTACTAACTAGGGTTTCTCAACTAATTTTGGTCTTATGAATCTATTTTTGTGTTATAATGTCTAGTAGCTATCTCAATTCATTTTGTTTTAATTATTGCTAGCTTAATACGTTTCAACAGTTAATTATGTGCTAATTTAATGTTATATCTAATCTAATATCAATTCTTGAAAATAGTGGAATTGTGAGCACCAAAACTTGTCGAACAACATATTAAATCTTAAGAAAAATGCTTTAGGAAATTGGAAAAATTCTCCACACAACTTAAAAGATCAATTCGGACGTAGACATTTTAAATGTATATATATATATATTCAAAACTTTAACACATAGAAAAGAACACAGAAAGACACTACAGAACTCACTTCGATATTTCGACATCCGTCGTCATTGGGAAGAAGTGCGAAGTACTCGCGTTGAGAAGCAAACTGCTACTCATATATAATATATATATATTGGTATATATTGACAGCAGATCTTCTCTCAAGCATATTTTATTGAAAATGATCGTAGTTTCTGCATTCACGACCTTTTTATTAACAGATTCTAACCTCCTGGTTATTTTTCTTATTGTAGTAGGAAAACTATAAATCAGGTTCTCCAATGAAATTTCCAAGTAAAATTTACTTGGAAATGTCATTGGCAAACCTATTTATAGTTTACTTACTACAATAAGGAAAATAGCCAGGAGGTTAGAATCTGTTAATAAAAAGGTCGTGAATGCAGAAAATGCGATCATTTTCAATATATATATATAAGGTATTGTTTTCTTGACCACAATTTACTAATAAAAACTTTTTTCTTCTTCTTGGAGTTTGGTCAGGGTTAATATACGGAATCACCTTTTCGCCAACGTTTCGTCTTTATTTTAAGACATCCTCAGGGCTATAAACTAACAAAAAACAATGGACATTTGTCATATCTACTTTACAATCATCCTAACAAATTTAAGCTAGCCTTGAGTAAGTAAGTTTTTTGAATTTGTTATGATAATTGTAAAGTAGATATGACAAATGTCCATTGTTTGTTGTTAGTTTATAGCCCTGAGGATGGCGGAAAGGTGATTCTATATATTAACCCTGACCAAACTCCAAGAAGAAGAAAAAAGTTTATATATATATATATATATATATATGAGTTTGCATCGGCCAGTGGACGCATTTACGTCTCCGTTCCTTCATTCTTTCTCCTTTTATTTTCTTTCTTTCTTTCTACTCTCCTGAAGACGGCAAGACGCCGAAATTATCGAGATTCGTGAGTGTTCGTCCTTTTTCTTGTGTTCTCTAGCTGTAACTTTATATATATATATATATATATATATATATATATATATATATATATATATAATGAGGTGCTGTTTGCTAGATGAGCATAGCTTTCTTCTTCTGACTACACCACCCGGATTGTACGCAATGCAAGTCAGTAACTGAGGAACATCCTGTACATGTAAATGAGCCTTTCTGAACACTACCTATAATAAAGAGTGTAAGTCAGTGATCAGTGAAACTCTATTTTTGTTCCAGTGCTGGGAATAGTCAAAGAGTTATCTATTTGGCCTGTGTCGTTAAGTATAGTTCTGCAAGGTATAAAGAAGTTTGAGAGAATGAATGACAAATAAGTAAGTTTATTTGTAATTACATCTAGAAAACTGAATCCTTCGTATCCTGACGAATAGATACTCTAGATCAGAGAACGATTTGTAACGAGTCTGGGAAACACCCCCCCTCCCGCAATGTGTGCCAGAAAGAATCACTCAGTGATGGTGTGACAGTGGTGGGATTGCCACGCTGAGAAGTGTTACCGCACGACATTTCTAAAGTTAGACCCCATTCCTTTGAGTTTCTCATATTGTGCCTTTAAATCTGAGATCAAGGTACATTAACTGTATTGAATAGTCAGAAGGGCTCCAAGCTCATTTTAAATCCTTCCGCCCCTTTGACCTTAATTCCTTTGATTGTTAAGAGCCCTAATCAACTTAAAGGGTTCCTTGTTCATCATCATTAACCTTATACTTTAAATCACTTTCAACTTTAAACAATTATAAAACATTTATTAATTGAAAAATCAGTTAAAGTTCAAACCCCTTGATCTTCGTTCTTTTTTTTTTTTATGGGTTACACTAAATTTGATATACTGAAAATTAATTTCAATGACATGATTAGAAACATAAGCATATATGTATATTACTAAATTGGGCCTAATCCTCGATAACTAAATTAGTATATTGAATAATAAGTGGCCGAGAAGGTATATCTAAATATAGTTATACTTTGAATATAGAAAGAAACACGAATGAAAACTAGACACTAGGACACTTTTAACAATGACATTTTGTAGTACTATAGTATGTACATAGTTGTATACAATAGTTGAAACTACTATACTTCAACAATACTACTAAGTATCGTCCCGCAAAGTTCAATAGTATCGTCATACAGGGAGTATTATCCCTCAAGGTGTATAAAAAAAAAGTCAAAATACACTGAAATTCATTGCAACTTCTTATACATTGAAACTTTTTTCAGTCACATGAGAACTAATTTTTCCAGTTTTTCTTAGATAAAAATTTTCTGAGGAAAATATACAAGAAAATCAGACGCATTCTATTAAAATCTAATGTCAATTTACTATTCCTTTAGTACAGGTATAAAGAAGGACAGCTGATTTGTATATTTATCGTCGAAGCAGTTGTCTATTTCATGAAATGATATACCATGTCGCAATAATTGAAGGCTTTTTTCTCTAAGGAGAAAAATGCGTGATTTACTGGGTTCAAGATTTGAGTATTTTTTAATTTTCCTAATGTTTTTAGTACTTTTGATACTGATGGAGCCAGATTCGACCATCTGTCAAACCGGTTTTGACCCGTAGCCCATATGTTTGAGACACCCTAGCAATATTCCAGTCATGTTGAATTTATATTGAAGATTTACCTCAAAAAATAGCGGGAGAAAAACTGAAGGGGTTACTGAATTATGCAAACGCGTGTGGTGTGTTAAACAAGGCACCCTCCTATAAGACTGTCTCGACTGTAGATTAAGGCGGGGGGAAGCTACTGAAGGGAGTCTATGATTTCACCAACTCTTAGCACAAACCAAATCACCCCAGCCAAAACAGCCTATTTACAACTACATTGAAATTGCCATTTTCTATTATTATTTTTAACTACCAAAAATAGAACAATTAATATTGACTTAATATTTATAGTGTTATTTAATCGGAGGAACCCAACACTAAAAGCGTTAAGAATAACACTTCATTAAGTTTTATTTATAAGACTGTTTTTCTAGAACAATGGTTCCCAATCTTTTTTTATTCCTGAACCCTTTACACTTTGTTCAAGGATAAAAGAAATGCACTCATACTATATTTTATCAAAAGATATATATTTAACTTATGTAGAAAAAAAATCAGACTTTTAGACAAGAAACTTCACAGGTTGATATTTGAATAAACTTTACAACAATAATAACTCTTGTTTAAAATCTATGTAAAATAGTAAAACCAAAAACTAGCTTCGAAACTCTTAGAACGGGATTTAATTATGCAACATGTAAAAAAATCAAACATATCCACTAGAAAGGACGTCTTAGATTAATATTTGAATGCCTGACGAAAAATAATAAAACAAGATAATAAAATCAATAATATTATTTTTTTTTATGAAAATACTATTAACTTAGGATTTTCATGAAGTTTCAACCTAAGGTTTAGAAAATATCCTTCAAATTTCAGCCCTTAAAAATGTTGAAATTTCCTTAAACTAAGGATATTTCTTGAAGTTACAGCCCTGCTTCTTGCACCCCTGGAATGATGTATCACACCCCCGGTTGGGAACCCCTGTCCTAGAATAAGAAAGTGTGACTCGTTTTTACTTGTCATCCATTATTTAGGCTTGAGTGAGACTTATTAACCTAGTAAAGGGTTGATTCTCTCCGATGAATGATCAAAGATTTGCCACCTCCTGTATGAGAGGTCTTGGCTAAGGTTCAGACCTGCAATCTTCACTACTAAAGACATTATACGACATGTTACGACTGAACGCTATACTGAATATAGTTAGTTATATCTATTATTTTTTTTATTTATTTAATGAATGGCTCCGGATTTGATTGAATGTTTCAAAATGGGTCGCTATGAACACAGGGTTGGCAAGCACTGTATAAGTGCATCAAAGGCTTCCATTAGACACTGTCGAAGTGTCAACTTTATAGCAATTTAAAATAGTGCACTGCTGTTTATCATACAGCTTACAGAGAGGAGCAGGATGGAGAGACGAGTGGTGACTGCCGGAAGTGCGTGGCCCCTTCAGTTTGCAGCTTTGTTGAACGAGAGCCTAGTCAGTGCTTTCAAAGAAGTGGTGGACAAATATTTCAATTTACTTTGTTAACGGCGGGTAAAGCAGAATGGGACCTAGATAGCGCTGCCTATATAGCAGTGTAGAAGGTTACACATATGTCCATTGTAGTGTTTGGTTAACTTCAGTTGGTGTCTAATAAATGTTGTGATAATTAATAAAATAATGATAAAAGTACTCACTCCACTGCATTACTGATTACAACACCTAATAACATTATTATACTTAATTGAACAGTATAATAGTCTGTATTATGTTTGTGAGTAGTCGCGATTACTCTGTTACCAGTATGTCCAATTATAATCATTGTGTTGTTATTACTTTGTTAGTAGTATTGCTTTATATCATCGTGATCATTATTACTGCTTAGTATTACATTAATTTAGATTTTACATTATATTATATTTTCGTTATTATCATCATTGTTAATTATTATAATTGTTAAGCTGCATTATCATAAATTAATAAGAATTATTGTGTACCATTAAAGATGTTAATGCATTTAATACCTTCTGGTGGAGCATGTTATTCTATAACAATAAAAAAAAAATAATAACAGCTTACAGTATTACAGTACTAACAACATCTAATAGTACATCAGACATTATAATTTTGTATTACCCGGTAGGCATCCACATATGGTAATACTTAAGTTCTATTTATCCAAACATAGTTCATAATCTAAAAGGAAGTGTGTACAAAATTTATTTAATTTGGCATTTTGAAGAAACCGTTTGTAAAGTCATAGTTTATAGGGAAGCCCAAGAGAGTTTTTTTGTCCATTATCAAGATCTCCTATAAATAAACTTCCCATTTAGATAATAAGAATAATATTCTATCTTTGATAGCTCCCAACACTTATGACAAGGCCTGATTCAACACAGTTCAATTGAATAGTCTATTTGTTCAATACTATTTGTCCCACATATTACTCTTAGAACACAAGAATGTCCATAAGTGTATTTGGATATCAAGTCCTCTCTATGAATAAAAAACCCAAACACAATCTCAGTTTCTCCCTAAAAATTTATGAAATGTGATTATCACAGTTGAGGCACTACTGTGCTGTGTACTCTTAGTTCACGAGAATGTCCATAAGTGTTTTGGATATCAAGTCCTCTCTATGAATAAAAACCCCAAACACAATCTCCGTTGCTCCCAAACAATTTATGAAATGTGATTATCACAGTTGAGGCACTGCTATACTGTTATACTTACTCTGTACTCTTAGTTCACAAGAAAGTCCATTAGTGCACTTTGATATCATCAAAGTGCTCTCTATAAATAACATCCCCAAACACAATCTCAGTTGTTTCCTAAAAATTTACGAAATGTGATTCTCACAGTTGAGGCACTACTGCGCTGTGTACTCTTAGTTCACAAGAAAGTCCATTAGTGCACTTTGATATCATCAAAGTGCTCTCTATAAATAACATCCCCAAACACAATCTCAGTTGTTTCCTAAAAATTTACGAAATGTGATTCTCACAGTTGAGGCACTACTGCGCTGTGTACTCTTAGTTCACAAGAAAGTCCATTAGTGCACTTTGATATCATCAAAGTGCTCTCTATAAATAACATCCCCAAACACAATCTCAGTTGTTTCCTAAAAATTTACGAAATGTGATTCTCACAGTTGAGGCACTACTGTGCTGTGTACTCTTAGTTCACGAGAATGTCCATAAGTGTTTTGGATATCAAGTCCTCTCTATGAATAAAAACCCCAAACACAATCTCCGTTGCTCCCAAACAATTTATGAAATGTGATTGTGATTATCACAGTTGAGGCACTGCTATACTGTTATACTTACTCTGTACTCTTAGTTCACAAGAAAGTCCATTAGTGCACTTTGATATCATCAAAGTGCTCTCTATAAATAACATCCCCAAACACAATCTCAGTTGTTTCCTAAAAATTTACGAAATGTGATTCTCACAGTTGAGGCACTACTGTGCTGTGTACTCTTAGTTCACGAGAATGTCCATAAGTGTTTTGGATATCAAGTCCTCTCTATGAATAAAAACCCCAAACACAATCTCCGTTGCTCCCAAACAATTTATGAAATGTGATTATCACAGTTGAGGCACTGCTATACTGTTATACTTACTCTGTACTCTTAGTTCACAAGAAAGTCCATTAGTGCACTTTGATATCATCAAAGTGCTCTCTATAAATAACATCCCCAAACACAATCTCAGTTGTTTCCTAAAAATTTACGAAATGTGATTCTCACAGTTGAGGCACTACTGCGCTGTGTACTCTTAGTTCACAAGAAAGTCCATTAGTGCACTTTGATATCATCAAAGTGCTCTCTATAAATAACATCCCCAAACACAATCTCAGTTGTTTCCTAAAAATTTACGAAATGTGATTCTCACAGTTGAGGCACTACTGTGCTGTGTACTCTTAGTTCACAAGAACGTCCATTAGTGCACTTTGATATCATCAAAGTGCTCTCTATAAATAACATCCCCAAACACAATCTCAGTTGTTTCCTAAAATTTTACGAAATGTGATTCTCACAGTTGAGGCACTACTGCGCTGTGTACTCTTAGTTCACAAGAAAGTCCATTAGTGCACTTTGATATCATCAAAGTGCTCTCTATAAATAACATCCCCAAACACAATCTCAGTTGTTTCCTAAAAATTTACGAAATGTGATTCTCACAGTTGAGGCACTACTGCGCTGTGTACTCTTAGTTCACAAGAAAGTCCATTAGTGCACTTTGATATCATCAAAGTGCTCTCTATAAATAACATCCCCAAACACAATCTCAGTTGTTTCCTAAAAATTTACGAAATGTGATTCTCACAGTTGAGGCACTACTGTGCTGTGTACTCTTAGTTCACAAGAACGTCCATTAGTGCACTTTGATATCATCAAAGTGCTCTCTATAAATAACATCCCCAAACACAATCTCAGTTGTTTCCTAAAATTTTACGAAATGTGATTCTCACAGTTGAGGCACTACTGCGCTGTGTACTCTTAGTTCACAAGAAAGTCCATTAGTGCACTTTGATATCATCAAAGTGCTCTCTATAAATAACATCCCCAAACACAATCTCAGTTGTTTCCTAAAAATTTACGAAATGTGATTCTCACAGTTGAGGCACTACTGCGCTGTGTACTCTTAGTTCACAAGAAAGTCCATTAGTGCACTTTGATATCATCAAAGTGCTCTCTATAAATAACATCCCCAAACACAATCTCAGTTGTTTCCTAAAAATTTACGAAATGTGATTCTCACAGTTGAGGCACTACTGTGCTGTGTACTCTTAGTTCACAAGAACGTCCATTAGTGCACTTTGATATCATCAAAGTGCTCTCTATAAATAACATCCCCAAACACAATCTCAGTTGTTTCCTAAAAATTTACGAAATGTGATTCTCACAGTTGAGGCACTACTGCGCTGTGTACTCTTAGTTCACAAGAAAGTCCATTAGTGCACTTTGATATCATCAAAGTGCTCTCTATAAATAACATCCCCAAACACAATCTCAGTTGTTTCCTAAAAATTTACGAAATGTGATTCTCACAGTTGAGGCACTACTGCGCTGTGTACTCTTAGTTCACAAGAAAGTCCATTAGTGCACTTTGATATCATCAAAGTGCTCTCTATAAATAACATCCCCAAACACAATCTCCCTGACACTTTCTGACAAGCCTTCATTCAGTTGTTCCCCTTTATCTTCACCACTCCCCCTAGATCGATTTCTCAGAGTTTCCGCTTCCCTGATTCTATTCATTTCTCAAACCATTATCTAAAAAATCAAAAAAATAATTACGAATAAAAAACTAGATTTTCTTCACCTAAAACTCAGATTGCTGAATTTTATTTTCTAAATATTACATTAGAGAAATAATATTAAATAATTATTGAACCTCGTAAACTAATTCTGGATTTTATAAACGAATGAAATTACTTTATATTTGAAGATAGTTGTTATTACTGTTAATTATACTACAATTAATAATTTCTGTTTGAGATTACTGTTAGTTATTATTACCAACTAACAATCGTTATACTGTTAGTTACTACAATTAATAATTTCTGTTTGAAATTACGGCCAACATTTATTAGTTTTTTTTTAATTCACTTTAAATACTGAATGCTGTGGATTTAAAATGTGTTGAAGTTAAAGTTCATCCACATTTTTATATAATAATAATAATCTAACTAGCAAGTTCAGATTATCTAACTCTAATAATTAGAGGTGGTTAGAGGTATTAGATATTATTATCTAACTCTAATAATTAGATTATTATCATTACATAATAACGATATGATATTATGTTTAAATCTATTGCACCAGGTTTAGTGTTGTATTTTTTTGTAGGTGATAAGTTATATAGCATCGACAGTCTGACAAGATAGGCCGAACTAACTCTTTGTGATACTACACAATAACATTCCACATTGGGAGTCCTAAATTTGCCTAAAGTGTATTTACAGTAGGGATCTTTAACGAGTATCTGACATCGTGCAGGGTCGAGACGACGGCTTAACGTGCTCTCCGAGAGACAACATGCTGTTATTAATTTACTTCCTACGTGAATTAATCGAGGGCCAGAACGGGGTATTTAACTTCGGATCTGACAGTCCAGAGGCGACACGTTGCCACCAAGCTAACCTTAGTAACATATACTTACTGACCTCTTCATCTCTTTTCTATACATTTGAATTCTAGCAGCACGCACAATTTTATATAAAACCATAATCCACCTGTACTACTCCATAATCCATTAATAACAGTCTAATTCACTAATGGACAATATTTATTGACTTGTTCACAAATAATAGCACAATAATTCAGCGGTAGTCTAGACCAGCTTGGTCTGGAACTGAAAATTACGACGAATACTATAATGCACTAGTTATGAACTTCAAAACTCTGCCAGATTCAGCTTTGAGGTGTCCTTTTAATTTCCACTTCCCCAGATTGAGGATTTCAGACAACTTTTGTAACGGTTTTCTAGAATGTTTCCTACAAAACAGATCCCATATCCTAGTGTAGAAGACATTATCTGTGGTTATCCCTGTCGGGCAGGTGAGAGTAAAGATTCTGTTTTTCACCCAGCTTAACGGAAGAGCAGCATGTTCAAACTGATACACGCATTTTGGATATATAGAACAAGCAGCATAAGGTAAACAGGTGCATTCACATGGACGGAATTACAATTTACATTACCATGCGCATTCAGGACGGTACACCGAATCACCTGACCAGAATCAGTTACCATGTGATATCTACTCATATTAAGTTTTTAAAAAAAAAAATCAGCACATAAACAAAGATTTATGAAATTAATAACAAGTCACCAAAAGAAAGGAAGCTGGTGCATGTTTGAAACACCATGCTTAATAAACATGTGTTGTACCTGTTATTTTTAACTGACTGGGCGAACAAGGTGATATTAAGAAGGAAAACGGTTCTGGTTGCTGGAGGGAAGAGCCTGATCCTGAAATAAACTTAGCCTCCCACCTCCATCCCTACCAAACATAGAACACCTAATACTCATGGCCTCAGCGCACGCGATACAATTTAACAATTTATTCAATTATAAGTATAATTGATAAAGAAAAAGCTAAGTTTAATTCACTGAACTAAGTTAAAATGTTGGATCCAAAAAATCAATTCTTTTCAGGTTCAAAAAAAAAAAAACAAAAACCAATGGCATCTTTTAACATGATTAACCAATACAAAAAAAAGAGTCAATATCAGAATTACAAAGGCATGTAATTATATATATATATATATATATATATATATATATATATATATAATATATATATAACGTAAATTTCATTTTCCTAGTTAAAAAATTCTTACTTCTGCCTACGAAAAATGTTTTAAAATAAAACTGAAACGTCGACAATGAGTGTTTGATTTTTGAACCTAGAAAATTTGACCGAATCCTGATTAGATAACACACCTATATATATGGATTAATTTACCACAATGAAAACAATTTTTTGAAACAATGCTCTAAGGCCTTTCGTTAACACATCTTCAGAGAGCAAGTGAACTAAAAGAAACAATAAATACTTGTTAACTTGGCTGATTGAAATTTCCAGAATTGATGGCAACCCTGAATGTGTTTAATGATGAAGTCTTCATCTGTTTAAATTTCAATCAGCCAAGTTAACAAGTATTTATTGTTTTTTTTTAGTTCACTTGCTCTCTGAAGATGTGTTAACGAAAGGCCTTAGAGCATTGTTTCAAAAATTGTTTTCATTGTGGTAAATTAATCCATCTATTATATCAAGTGTTATTTTGATTATTATTCATATATATATATATATATATATATGGAATTGATTATATAGAATTATTGCTTAAAAAGGAATGAATAATTCATATACTTTGATCAAAACCTCTGAGTTTGCAGAGTTGATATATCTACATTGCTTCAAAGTAAATCTATTCTTTACAAATCCAATAGTACTGGATATGCAATGAAGGATCTTATTTACAAGTTTGTCATTGTTTAACCATGACCTATGACCTCATTTCAAATGAGGTTCAATTCTGTACATCAGACAAAACATGTATCTCAATTATCCTAAATAAATGTGCCCGCCTTTATCCTAGGGTATTTTTAACGGCTGAAATGTGAACACACAACATGATTAGACATGGTAATCAATTAATCAATACATTTCTCGATTTAACAAGAATGAAGACTACAATTTACTTGCATCCAAATATCTTTTTGTACAAACGTCAACGTTTTCTAATCCTCTTAAATCCTTATAATCTCTAATCTTCCCTCTTCATCTCCTTTCAATACATTTGGATTCTAGCAGCACGCACCATTTTATATAAAATCATAATCCACCTGTAATACTCCATAATCCATTAATAACAGTATAATTCACTAATTGACAATATTTATAGACGTGCTCACAAATAATAGCACAATAATTCAGAGGTAGTCTAGACCAGCCTGGTCTGGAACTGAAAATTACGACGTACACTATAATACACGGCTACAATCGAATACTTGGACATTGGTAATATATTTGAGCCAAATATTTGCCCACCTTCGGCCTACAATTTAAACAATCCACTGAAAATACATAAATTCGATAAAAGCAAATTATTTCAAGTTTATTTTCATCTATTAACGTGTAACTTGTGAAGAGATAATTTAAATGGTTGCTTCATTATTAGGTTCACAGCAGGATTTCTCTTTCTTTATTGAAAGTTGCTTTCTGTTTTGACATGTTGGTACAGTACAGGTTGCTACAGTGAAATATACTTTTTAAAACTATAGAACTGTATTACACATACACATATATTTTAAACTATACTCGTGAAAAGAGTTGGGCAAAATATATCGTTAAATGAATAAGATGTTTCAGAAACTCAAATTCTACTTTCTAAATTCCTAACAAAGAATTTTCTAAATTGAACAGTCTTAAGAAATATAATTCTAAATCAATTAAATCTTGAGCATATTGAATTATTTAATATACTTAAATAAGAGTTAATAAAATCTAAGTAAAACCTCTGTTTGGAGAAAGTTTGAATCAGTCGGAGTCGATAGTTGGATAGTTACATTTAGGAGCTAAAATCGGAGTCTGACTGACTCAGCACCAGTCATTGGTACTGAGTCGTTGAACTCTGACGAAGACCACTTGTTTTGGTTGAAAGATCACAGTTATTTTTCTGATTGTATACTGGGTTAAGATGTTGATATATATATATATATATATATATATATATATATATATATAACAAACACTTTTTCTTCTTCTCGGAGTTTGGTCAGGGTAAATATATGGAATCACCTTTTTGCCAACGTTTCGTCTTTATTTCAAGACATCCTCAGGGCTATAAATGAAGGCTGCGTTCTGTTACATTACAACAACCGTTAACTGTAACTGTAACTGTAACTTGTAATGCAACAGAACCCAGCCTTCATTTATAGCCCTGAGGATGTCTTGAAATAAAGACGAAACGTTGGCAAAAAGGTGATTCCATATATTTACCCTGACCAAACTCCGAGAAGAAGAAAAAGTGTTTGTTAATATTTTGTGGTCAAGAAAACAGTACCGTATTATATATATATATATAATCAATGATCAAATAACAATGAGAAATGGGAAAACAAGACTAAGATCTTTCAACCATAACAATCGGTCTTCGTCAGAGTCATAAACCCAACTGAGTTGGGTTTTTTGTTGGGTTGGGCTTTTTCAGTTGGATTTTTGACTCTGACGAAGACCACTTGAGGAGGGAATTTAGAGGAATGCAGGAGGACTTGGTAGGTATATAGTAGATTTTTTTTGTGGGGAGACATAACACTTTCCCCAATATAAACAATTTTAATGACAACCTAACAACAACAGTTTTTGTCTCATCAAAAATCAAGGCTCATGTCAAGATTGAAGTACCTAATCACCAGTACTCAGCCACAAGCACCCATCAAACCAAACCACAATGTGTGCGTCATATCTCTTAAATTGCGTGATTAGTAGCATAAAGGCATAAAATACTAAAAAAAAGAACTATTATAAATTAAACTGAAAAGAAAACATTTCTTGTTCGAAATACAAAGAATTGAATCATGAATATTTATTTTTATAAACAATTTTTTAGCTGAATATAATTAAATCACTTTTGAATATATATTTCAATAAAACGTGTTCCACTGTACATATGAATCAAATATTAAATATTTATATCGAACAATTTTTTTTTCCTTTCACATCGAATTGAATGACGAGTGATTAGTGATTTTTGGGGGGGAGTTTTGCGAAGCAGGTTGTTCAAATAAAAACATCAAATATAATGGCAAAATAAACCCGGTTAACTGGGTTTTAAGTTGATCAAGCGACAGTGAAGGGCTCGGAATTAATAGAGAGCCCGTAGGGGAAGTTAGCCCTTATAAGTAATTCACAGGAGGGAGCTGAGGACGGGGGTAATGGTTGGTTGGGGTTCAGCCTGGGGGACAGGGGCAGTGCATCGCATGACTCGTCTACTTATAAATAAGTACTTTACATCCGCTACTTGTGTTAATATTTGCTTATTCCAATGAATAAGATAGTAATGTTCAAACATGGATCAAATCCTGTCTGATATATAAAAAAAATTGAACTGTAAAACAGGTTTTCATAAGAGGTTTGCTGAAAGTGTGATGGAATATACACAAATCTAAGATCCAGAACAGAGATTTCATAGTCTTGAACATCGGGGAAACACATTGTCAATTATCTCTCGCTGGGAGCTTAAATGCAAATGATATGATTAATGTTTTGTGAAAAAATCAACTAACAATACCTTTGTGTATTTTCAAAATAAACATGTCTGTGAAGTTAGCCGAAGACAGCTTAAAAGCCCTTAACTTTGCTTCTACGTTGAATTTCTAATCTATTCAAAACTTATATATTAAGTTAGACATACACAAATCTACTGTCAAAGTTTCAGCTCGCTATGTTTTACGGTGATTGAGTTTACTTGATACAAAATTTTGCAGACAAACCGACAGACAGATTTTTTTCTAAGTATAGATTTGGTTTCTCTAATGTATGAAACGTAAAGATAACTTGAAATGAGTCAGTTCTAAGCAATGTACAGACAAAACCTTTCTTTTATTTATATAGATATGTAGGTGTATTATGTAATCAGAATTAAGTCAATTTTTCCCGATTGTATAATACATCTATTCCATCAAACAGTTGATATATTATTAAATTTGTTATACATATATAGTGATTATTTCATATTATATATGTACATGTAAATATTCCTATCTCTCGCTGATTAGACTTAGTGGAGAGAGACGTTGATTACTGATACCTTATAGTCCGCTAATATGATTACTGTTTTATAACAAAACCCAGTAAGGTTAAATTTGCCATGTTTATACCTTCATGAAGACTGCTACTTATGTGCGATAACCCATCTGACTCCCAAGTGCCGTAAAATGGACAGGAGGAGAGCTCCAAATAGAAGAGCCCCTTGTCGAAAAACAGAGGATTTTAAGATAGCTGTCTACGCTATTACCCACATACGTAGAATTATTATGACCCTAAGGGTTCACTGTATCACCAGAACAGACCTTATATAGAAGTCGGACAGCTATGGTCTTGTATGATGGCTGTGGTGTGAAACCCAAGACGAAAAGGGTCTGGTTTACTCCGTAATTCCTTGTGAGTAAGACCTACCGTGTTTACCCTATTGAACGAAATATGAGCAAGAGAATAACTGTCTATAGCAGTATTTATGAATCTAAATCAGTAATGGAGAACCTATGACACGCGTGTCAGTCTTAACACGCAACCTCACTTATGGAGACACGCATCTTCAAAGATAAAAAAATCCAATTATTTGTCTCTCATAACAGCCAGAGTTGGTTATTAATAATAATAATAATATTGCTTACGTAAATAATAATTGATAATTTAATTCTGAAACAACTGTGCATGTACAAGTACAATAATATACATATACAAGTACAAGTAACAAATATACATATAAAAAAACATTTAAATATATTGTTTTAATATTGATATTAATATAAAAATGTCAAATTCTAAAGCAGGCTAAATTCTAAATGGTAAAATGTAAAATTTTGGTTTCATAATTTTGGTTTTTAATTTTAAATGGCATTAAAAAAAATAAAACATTTAAATATTTGTTTTAATAATGATATTAATATGAAAATGCTAAATTCTGAAAAACTTTAAATTCTAAATGCTGAAACAGCTAAATTTTAGATTCGTAATTTTAGTTTTTGTATTTTAAATGACTTTAAACAAATAATTGACACAAAAATTATAAATATTTATATTTTCTTTTCAGACTTTACTTTTGCGATGTGTGACACGCCACGAAATTATGTCACGATTTTTCAAGATTTTGACACGCCGAACTCAAAAAGTTCCCCATCACTGATCCAAATGGACTGTTTTCAATAACTGGTACTGAAGTTCTCTTTGTACGACACAGAGTAATGCTAATATGGTACTCATAATATAGAAATAATAATATAACTACACAAGTATATAATAAAACAAAGAAACTGTGAAATATATTAATATTATTTCTTGCTCGAACGTGCGAATTCGGGTAATACTCCAAAGCCGTGAGGAGACCCATACCAAATTTTTCTTTTTTTAAATACAATAACGATGAAAAAGAAAACCTACAAATTATGGTTGAAATCATAACAAGGTTTCAAAAATAATAAAATTAATCGAATTTGTTGATATTATTCATTACTAATGAGAAGTTTGGTAAGTTTAGGTTAGGTTAGGTTAGCTTGTGGGTGCAGTTACAATAGAACACATACATAGACCACACATTGGCTCTTAATGATGTCACACAATGAACATTCGAAATTGCGAGTCCTACATTTACCCTAACTCAACTCCCGTATTACTTTACTATAAGTAAAGTATAGTGATCGTGAAAAAAATTGATCTGGAAATTTTGACGGAATTATATGTTTTGAGGTCCCAAAAGTCATTTTATGATGTTTTTTCAATGATGTGTGTGTGTGTGTGTGTGTGTGTGTGTGTGCGGGTGGGTGAGTGTGTTAGCATTGCTTGTTACCACGCTACGGTCCAGAATCTTTGATGGTTCAAGTTGATATTTTACACAATAATGAGCCCCTTAGGGTAGATGATCCCTATTGTTTGGGAAGAATTATGCATGACGGAAAAGCCACTTTTTTTTTGCTAAAAACCGGTTTTTAGAAAACATTTTTTTTTAGACTTGATAAACTGTAAAAAATAAAAAAGGCTTATAGCAAAAAAGAACAGTATAAAAAATAGATATACGCATGATTGGCTTCGTAACTAGATTTCAACAGCACTGCATATGTTACCACAGTTTACAAGAAAGCATACTGTAAAAGAAAAGAAATAATTCTCGCAAGGTACACATTTGACGCACGATGCTGTGTTATCTTCTGGGTCTTTTAGACCACCTGACTGCAATCAAGTATAATGTAACACTATTATTGTTAATAATACAGTACTTCTGGGTCTTTTAGACCACCTGACTGCAATCAAGTATAATGTAACACTATTATTGTTAATAATACAGTACTGGTTAAAATTAAAGAAGTATATTAAAACTAAAAGCATACTGTAAAAGAAAAGAAATAATTCTCGGAAGGTACACATTTGACACACGATGCTGTATCTTTTTTTAGGGGGTCTTTTAGACCACTTGACTGCAATCAAGTACAATGTAGCACTATTATTGTTAATATTACACTACTGGTTAAAATTAAAGAAGTATATCTTACATGGTAAATTTTAGGGTAGAGATCCTTAACGGTAACCTAATATTGTCCATGCTAGGGAATGATGGATTAACGATATCCCTCTCCTTGGGATAACGTGATATGATTTTTTTTTTCTTAGCTCCTTGAATAAATCAAGAGCCAGAGTAGGTATTGAACCTCGTACAATACCAGTCCAGAGCCGAGCACGTTGCCACTGGGCTACCCTGGTGGACTTGTAGGGAGAAGATAATTCTAAAAATTTAAGTTTACTTCAATTATCAATTAACCCTGTTTCATTGCAATTACTAAGTAGTAAATTAATTTTGCATCTACTTTCCTAAAAAACACAATTAACATTAGTACTATTAAACTACTCCACTAAATCGAATTAATATGAAATAAATAAACAAGGTTGGCATGTGAGCAGTTTAGTTTCCAAATAGCTCAAATAGTAAGTATGATGTTCAAACCACAATTGACCTTCTACCGATTGTTGACCTCCATTTCAGAGTCTAATTGACATCCAAGAGCCAATATTGATCACCTTAGAGATCGTCGCCCTAGTATAAAAACTTTTCCTCAAACTAAACAAATATTGTTTGTGATATTATCAAACAAGATTAATAACTTCTAAGATTTAAATAGCTGGTCAATTGTAAATGATAAAAAAGGCTTATAGCAAAAAAGAACAGTATAAAAAATAGATATACGCATGATTGGCTTCGTAACTAGATTTCAACAGCACTGCATATGTTACCACAGTTTACAAGAAAGCATACTGTAACAAAAAAGAAATAATTCACGCAAGGTACACATTTGACGCACGATGCTGTGTTATCTTCTCGGTCTTTTAGACCACCTGACTGCAATCAAGTACAATGTAACACTATTATTGTTAATATTACAGTACTGGTTAAAATTAAAGAAGTATATCTTACATGGTAAATTTTCTTATTAATTAAAACTGATTTCTCGTCCTATCCATCTCCCAGAGTTAAACTTGGGAGTAAACAACGCATGTGGGTGTGGAATACGGACAAGATCCGAAACATGTTGAGCGAGGATGATACTTCCTTCAAAAAGATAGGATGTTTCATTCTTCATAAATTATAGTCATCATGTACTTAAAGCAAACATAATCTGGGATTTTGTGAGCAGAAAAAAAAGTTATCGGTGAGCCATTTTGGCACAAGTTAACCACCATCGCCATAGTGTTTTATAAACAGACCACAGGTAGATATGAATCTTTAAAGATGTGACATCACAAAACAAAAACTTAACATTTGAATGAAAGCTTAATGATTTGGAAGTAAAATTGAATCGAAGCAAAGGGAGACGACGTGCTTAGTGGCAGGTGAAAGGTCGGAAAAAGAACAAGTGGTGGTCGATTGGTGCTTATTGTGGTTTTTTGGGGAGGTCGACGTACGAAAGAGAGGGAGAGGGTTAGGGAGGGATCAATGGGGTAGTGTTTAGGAGCGGGCGGAGGGAGGGGTGGAGGGGTTACCATAGAGACCGGAGATCAGGGCCAAAGCAAGAGAAGCTCTGCAGTTACCAGCAGATTGGAGGCAAGCGCACCACAGAACTGACCCTAGGGGGAAAACAAGTCAACAGCATCGGTACACACAAGTCAGTAGGCGTCAGTACATATTGATTACGAAACTAACAAAAGGGGAGACAAAAGAATGCTTGCAAATCCAACTGCACTAAACTAACCTTTCTTTGAGATGGTCAGGTATCTACAGCGTCGTTGAAAAATAACTACAAAACTCTGTCCTCAGTTATTTTATTTATTCTATTACTCAATTAATGTTTTTCTCTAACACATATATACATTACATTTTTTTATCAGAGAAATCCATTAGTTTGGAGGTTCAAATTAATCTTTCAAAACCGATGTTTTGATTTTATTTAAAGCTCTATTCACAGAATAGCAATGCAAAAGATATAAAAAAAACATACAACAATCAACAATTATATATATAAATTTGCATACTAAAAAGTGAAAAAAAACTTACAGAAGAATCAACTTGAAAATGAAAGTGTGAAAAATTATAATTTTTTTTTATATTATAATTATAAACATTGTAAAAAATTATACATATTTTTTGAAAAATATATCAAGCAACTAATAAAAAGGTAGGTACTAAAATAAATTGGGATTCACACTGTTTTCAAAATATTATATTGATTTTATATAAATATACGTATCTAAAGAAAAAAGACTAAGGTCTCTCAACCGTAACAAGCAGTCTTCGTCAGAGTCTAAAACCCAACTGTTGGGTTTGGGTTTTTGTTATATATATGCATATATATATATATAGTAACCATGGAAATATAGTAGTAGTTTCTGTTTCATTTCTGTGTTTATTTTTGACTATAGTTTTTTTAGTTTGTGGAATCATTTCGTTTAATTGGGTATATATATATATAAACTAGAATTTTGAAAAGAACACACAAAAAAGAAATTACTGAACTTACTACTATATTTCGATGTCCTCGTCGTCGGGAATAGAAGTGAATCGCTCCAAAGGCTGATAACGACTGGCTTGGCGTTCAAACTGAAGCCAATATATATATATATATGATGTAATTTTCTTGAGGTTTGAGGTCCAATGATTAAAACTAGTCCATTTGCCGACGTTTCGACATATATTTATGTCATCTTCAGGGCTACAACATGATTGTTTTACAATTAGCACTACTATTTTTTTAATTGTAAAACAATCATGTTGTAGCCCTGAAGATGACATAAATATATGTTTAAACGTCGGCAAATGGACTAGTTTTAATCATTAGACCTCAAACCTCAAGAAAATTACATCATATAAATATTGGGTCAAGAAAACAAATCATGATGTATATATATATATATATATATATGTATATATATTTCAGTAGCAGTTTGATTCTCACGCGAGTGCTTCGCACTTCTTCCTGATTACGATGGATGTCGAAATATCGAAGTGAGTTCTGTAGTGACTTTCTGTGTTCTTTCCTATTTGTTAAAGTTTATATACGAGGTGTGTAAATAAAGTAGTGAGACTGGCAACGTCGCTTTCGATCTGGCAACGCTGGAGACGCGTGGCCTTGAGTAGCGTCAGGTGCACGTGTGATGCGCCTCCAGTATGAATCTGAACTCGCCACAGTCATTTGTTTGTCCGTAGCGTTGGTTTTCGTGAAATGGTTTTTTCTTGAGCGTTTTAAAAATGAGTGACCACAAAGTTGAGCAGCGGTGTGCAATCAAATTTTGCTTCAGACTTGGACATAATGCAACCGAAACTTTTGAAAAACTTCAGGAGGCCTATGGAGAACGTGTTTTATCAAGGGCACAGGTTTTTCGGTGGTTTAAGGAATTTTCAGAAGGAAGAGAGTCGATTGAAGATGAACCACGAAGCGGAAGGCCTTCAAGTGCAAACACCGATGAAAATGTCAACAGAGTACGGAACCTTGTGCGTTCAGATCGACGCTTGACAGTCAGAATGATCGGGGAACAGTTGAATTTGAATCACACCTCCGTTCATCACATTTTGACCAATGAACAAGTGGGTGTTGCATCACGACAACGCGCCCTGTCACACTGCCATCTCAATAAACGAGTTTTTGGCCAGTAAAAACATTCCTGTTGCTCCTCAGCCTCCTTATTCACCAGACTTGAGTCCTTGTGACTTTTTCCTCTTCCCGAGATTGAAAAATCACATCAAGGGAACTCATTTCGGGACACTACAAAACATACAAACTGCTGTAACCGACCAGCTGAAGGCCATTCCAGAATCCGAGTTCCAGCAATGCTACAATGATTGGAAGGACCGTCTCCAGCGCTGTGTGGCTTCCGAAGGGAACTATTTTGAAGGTGACAATATCACATTGTAATTATATTTGAATAGAAAATTTTAAAAAAATCAGTCTCACTACTTTATTTACACACCTCGTATATCATTAAAATTAACCGCAGTCTCGGCATTCACGATCTTAAGACTGAGAGATTTGATCCTACGAACTAACCTCCTGCTAACAGGGTTCAACTAGAAAAGGAGTTGGCCAAGTGACATGTTAAATTAAAATCGATGACTCATGCTTAGTCATTGCTATAAATAGATTAAAGGGATAGTACAGGTTAATATAAAGAGAAGGTCAAAGGTCAATAATGAACAAGAAACAACCGGTTAGAATAAAACCGCGTTTATTCTAACCGCTTGTTTCTTGTTCATTATTTACCTTTGACCTTCTCTTTATATTAACCTGTACTATCCCTTTAATCTATTTATAGCAATGACTAAGCATGAGTCATCGATTTTAATTTTAATTTAACATGTCACTTGGCCAACTCCTTTTCCAGTTGAACCCTGTTAGCAGGAGGTTAGTTCGTAGGATCGAATCTCTCAGTCTTAAGATCGTCAATGCCGAGACTGCGGTTAATTTTAATGATACTTGTTTAAAAGAGGATCTGCTGCCTATTTATAGCAATATAACGGATTCAATAATATATCGACCGTTTGATAGAATAGGTGTGTTCTCCCAGAAAACAAATAGTAAACATCATGAAACAGTATTAAATAAGAATACTGCAACATAAACATATTTCCAAGGTAATCAAATAGTGATCTCTATACTTATGCAATAATTCTAAAGCAATAGAATAATTATAACAATATCCTTATGTCAATGTAAAACAAAATAATCCATAGTCGTAATAACTGATTTATCAATAAATTCCTCTTTGTTACTGTGCATATTAAAATGTAATAAATTACCAAATAGTAGTAATAGCAGTGCTAATTGTAAAACAATCATGTTGTAGCCCTGAAGATGACATAAATATATGTCGATGCGTCGGCAAAAGGACTAGTTTAAAATCATTGGACCTCAAACCTCAAAAAAATTACATAATATAAATATTGGGTCAAGAAAACAAATCATGATGAATATATGTATATATACATATTCCTACTTATAACTATTTAGGAAGCATAAAGATGCAAGGTGAGCCCCTACGACCTACGTCTACAACCACACTTACACGATGACTCAATATACATCTTGCTTAATGAGGAGACAAAGAGCATACTTCAACCATACATGGAGTGAAAGTAACTAGGGACATTCTTATATATCAGTTAAGAAATAAACTGGATATTTATATTTTATTGAAAAAGGAACACGACCACTGATGTACTCTTGAAGAGAGATAAGTAAAATTAGAGTTCGTAAAATTATCATAAAACATAAAAACAAGCATTCTGATTATATCATTAATTTTCAGTGATCATATCACTTACGAATGGATGTTACGTTGATTAAAGAAAGGCCCCTGAACTAATTCAAGAAAATAAGAATAGGGACGGGCAGGTAGAATGCATTAGGTAAATGAGGTTATAAATATTCTGAAAGGGTCTCTGACTATTAACTGAAGATAGGTCGATGGAACGAAAAGCCTTCCCCTACTGAACAACCTTCTTAATATCTAGCCAATATACTATTGAACGAGATAGCCAATATAAATTTATTTAGAGTTTTTTAATTATAGTTTTTTTTTATTCCTAAGGTGTAATGATTGCTAACGGAGGGTTTTACATCTAACTAACAAGTAATATGTAAACCCAGAGACATAATTGCTCTCTTCTGGCCTGGTAGATCTGGGGTTCAAGACATCTCTGACCCTCGATTTATTCATGCCGGTGATGAAAAAAATCTGAGAACGTTGTCCCTTGAAGACGTTACACCATTTGTCCGGAGAATGTACAATATGTCAGACTCGTTAAAGTTCCAGACTCTAAATACACTTGAGTTCAGCCAAATTTAGGACTTCCAATGTAGAATCTTATTTGTGTATCACAAAAGGACAACGAATATATCCACGCACTATAGTGCACGTCGTAACTAGCAGTTCCAGACCAGAGACCTTCTACTGCTTGATTACTGTGCTACTATAACTTGAAATGTCAGTAATTCATGTCAGATATTAAATTTGTCTGTACAGTAAGGATGTATTGCGGCCATGTGGTCTTGTTAGTCATGGTTTTCAATGTTTTTAGTCATGAGTTGGAAAAGTAGTCAGATTTCAAACAGCAACGAAAGGTTTTCATAATTATCATTTATCACTCTTATTGTGGTGATATATAAGTTCAGGTTAGATTTCTGTGGCATAACTACTAAACAAAATAAGTATATATTGTTTTGAGAATTTTTTTTCTCTCTCTCTCTTTTATTCACTCTCTCTCTCTCTCATTCACTCACTCACTCTCCTCTCTCTCTCTCACTCACTCTCCTCTCCCTCTCTCTCTCCTTCTCTCACTCTCCTCTCCCTCTTTCTCTCTCCTTCTCTCACACTCCTCTCTCTCTCTGTCTCTCTCACTCTCTCTTTCTCTCGCTATCTCTCTCTCTCTCTCTCTCTCTCTCTCTCTCTCTCTCTCTCTCAGAGAGAGGGAAGGCGAAGTAAAAGAGAGTGGAGAGAAGTAAATTCCTCTTATTAAAGAAGAGGTTATATATTCCCTTCTTCTTAAGGTGGTTAGATTAAATTAAAATGGACCAAACAACCTAGATTGGTAAAAAAAATATATATAGAGAGAAAGCTACACAATATAAATTTTCTTAAAGCTGTTAAGTTTTTAGTGTTAAAAATTATGAATCCTAAAGAAAGAAAAGATACATTCATTCCATTATAAATGTGTTGGAGACTGTAAAAAGGATTATAAAAGCGTGAAGATAGTTTTAAATGCACTCTGGTCTATAAAATAGGAGGGCTGCATAAACAAGCGTGAATATTTCAGCATCTGTCTTACATAGAAAGTAACACAGAAAACAGGAAAACGTACAATAAAATTCACTTTTCAATATCTTGACCCTTTTTATGGTGACCTTTAAGGAGCGATATGTCATTGAAGAGACAAAAATGTTTATAGAATAATTTATAGAATAATACGAAACACAAAATTACTAAAACAGAAAAAATTGCCTTAAATCTCTAATTTTCGGCTAAAACTTCATTTTCACACCTATCAATTATTTTTCCCAAATATTATTTTATTTACTTATCTCATATTTAACCATTATAATGGTGATAATCTCAAAATGAAGGATTTTGCTTCTTTCTTACTTTGTTTGCTCTCTGATGACATAAAGTAAAGGCTTCGGAGCATTTATTTCTTTCATTTCTCTTTTTCCTTGTGGTATAGACTTTAGACTTCATATATATATATATATATATATATATCACTGATAAATCCAAACTGGACACAATACGAATTCGAGATTAACAAAGAGCAACACACAAAGTAGGGAAACACACTTACAGACTCAAATTTTCGGGTAATCCGTCTTCTCCTATATATAATATATATATATATATATATCACTTAATTAAACGAAACACGATCCAAACTGGACACAAAACGAGTTCAAAATTCAAGAAGAGTACAACACAGAGTAAGGAAACAGAAGACTCAAATTTGAATCTGTAAGTGTGTTTCCTTACTCTTCTTGAATTTTGAACTCGTTATATATATATATATATATACATGAATATTTGGACCAAGGTAAACAATTCTGAGAGAACCATAAGGATTTATTCTGGCCTTTTATGTCATGGAGTCGGATCGAAGTGTTGCGGTTTCCTGCCACTCTCAATAGAAGAGGGGAGAGTGACAATGCCATTAAGCCTCTATAGGAGGGTCTTAGTAGCCTCAATATTGTACTGATTTCCTTAGAGACATCTCTTTTTATTGACAAGTCCATGTCATACAAATAAAACTTAGGATGAAAATAGTACTATACAGTAGTCATACAAACACGCATTCATTCTCTCTGTGTCGTCTCTCTCTCTCTCTCTCTCTCTTCTGTCTCTCTCTTCTGTCTCTCTCACATACACACACACACACACACACACACACACACACATACATACATACATACATTCACACTTTCAACAAAGTATTTTGAAAGTGCTTTGATCAAAAATAATTTCAAAGTCGTCATCAACAGAGAAACCCAAGCCTCTTAAAGCTAAATAAAATTTGAATTGAGGATATTGTTAAATTGGAAATATTGGTAACGTGGAATTGAATAATATGAACACTAATCAAACTGGCGACCCTTTCTCTATAACCTAAGGTTTCCTTTCTTTTTTTCCATTTGTGTATGTTAATCTTTTCTATTTCTATATTATACTCATGTTAATTTTTTTATTGATCTTCTGAAAGTTTGTATATTTTTATTATCTGCCTCCATTAGTTTCTCAAATGCTTCTCTATAACCTTCCTGTAACCTCTTTTGTATTTAACTTGTAGTCTCTCTCTCATGGTGTAATGTGAAAGACCTCAGAGAACAGTTTTGTTTTTGATTTTTCCTTGTAGTTTTTTTCTTTCATTAATTTTCATACTATGTTTAATTGTAATTATTATATATATATATATATATATATTGTAAACAGGAAATCGATCCAAAAGGACAACAAACGTTTCACGATGATTCCTAAACACAGAACTAAGGAACAAACACACTTACTGTCTCTAATTTTCTAAATTTGATTAAAGTAAACGCTTCCCCATTCACGACCTTTACTGTGACATTTTCTATCCACCTGCCTAAATTCTTAGAGCGTTGGGAAATAACTAGAAAATTTGAAACACTGATTTCAAGAACAATAAATATACTACCCACTCCATTGTAAAATACAAACTAAAAATACAAGGTTTTGATTTTTAAAATAATTATCATTCAACTAAGTTTTTTTTAAAAAAAACCACGGTTAACACTAAAGTAAATAAAAATTTAAAGCTATCTATATATTAAGTTAGTAGGAATATATGTCGACAAGACAATAATGATAAGAGCATTTGAAAAACGCCCTGGTAGGGGAGGTTACTAAACTGTTACGAAGCTTCTTCAATCTTCAATTAACTGTTAGTTCTTCTAAAAGTATTTGTTAGAACTGTCAAAGTTTCTACAGAAGGGAGTAATACACAGCGTCTGTCACATTTACATGAGTCAAAAAAAAATTAAATATAGATCCCTAGAAATCTGGAGACACATTGTATTAATTGCGGCTCAATAAAATAATCTTTATTGCAATACTTAGCTTTTCTGTTTCAAGAATTTTATAGTTATGACTATCAGAAAGGTTTTAAATAAAAACCGAAACGTTGGCAATGAAAGTCTAATTTAAGCCTGAAGGACTGACCCAGTTCTGATAAACTTTTATTATATATATATACAACAGATTCAATAATATATCGACCGTTTAATAGAATAGGTGTGTTATCTAATCGGGATTCGGTCAAATTTTCTAGGTTCAAAAATCAAACTCTCATTGCCAATGGTCCAATGGTCCAATTAACTCATGGTCCAACCAAACTTTATAAAATTAAAACTTCAGCAGAACACAACAATACACTCCTCATGATTGATATTTAGAACACTACTTCGTTATCAGTAAAATAGCTAACTAGAGAAGAGCTTGGTGACAAAGACAGAGAGAGATAGAGAGAGAAAGGGGATAGAGAGAGTGATAAATAAATAAAAGAGACAGAGACACAGAGGTGTGAAAAAGGAGGGAAAAATAAATCGGGAAGAGAGAGAAATAGAGGAATGAAACAGGTAGATAAAGAAAAAGGGTAAATAAATATGGATGGTAAAGAGAGGGAGAGAGGCATAAAACGAAAGAAATGGAGGAGTGATGCATATAGGGAGAAAAACAGAAGAAGAAATAGATTATAGATGAATAAACAGAGAATATAGGAGAGACAGATAAATACAATGAGAGAGGGGGAGAGATAGATATAGATGCAGAAACATAAATAGAGGAGAAAGGTGAAAAGGTAGACAAAAAGGAAGGGGTAATTAGATAAATGAGAGAGAGAGAGAGAGAGAGAGAGAGAGAGAGAGAGAGAGAGAGAGAGAGAGAGGAGAGATAACAAGACGGAGTGTGAAAGTCATAGAGGGGGAGGAAAGGAAAGTTTATAACAAAGCTAGTACTAAAACGTTAAGTTCCCAACATCATTTACAGATTATGGCTCGTTTGTCTTTAATATGTATGCATAATAATTAAACTGAAATTTTACGGCGGCAGTAAAAATATGCATCTAAAGTACAAACATCCTCATTACCGACACCGTCCTCACTAAAAATTCATCAAGGAAAACACATTATTTGAATTTTAATTAACCATTAATTAACCTGGCATTCTAGAGAGTGCATAGTTCATTAACAAAGGATTTTAAAGGATCATTATACATATAGTTTGTTGTACTCTATGGGAAGAATCAATTCGATTGAAGGAAAAAAAAATTAGGTTGAGCGCTTTATTGATAATAGCAGTCGTAACTCAGACGAAGAATGTTTTCGTCAGGGGGTTTCCCCTTAGTTTCAAGTAATCCCTTGATTTCAGGTCCCTTAAGGGATATCTAAGGCACCCTTAGCTCAAGTGCCAATACTTCACTTCTCCCTTTTCGAAAAACACAATAATAAAATATCCTGTCAGCAACACTGCATCCAATTTATTTCTCACTTTAAAAAAAAAACCTAGGGTGTCATTATATATTTTAGTTTCTGTTCGATTCTCAAGTAAAATGAGGACAAAATTAAAAAATAAATAATAAGTTATTTCGTTGTTCGAATGAACGTTATAAATAATGAAGCAGGTATTATTAAGTATTGTTATAGCATCGCCATTCAGATTGTATGCTAAAATGATTTTTAACTAACTCTTCCGGTGATTCTAGAAGCTTTAATGTAATTACTAACTATTCCCTTAACATTCGAACTGTAATGGCGACGTTTATAAGTTCACATGGGCATATGTATATTAACGTGCTTAGTTTCCCTTTCTCTTTTCTCCTGAAGTCAACGTGCTTGGTCTCCCTTTCTCTTTTCTTCTGAAGACGGATTGCTCGAAAATTTGAGTTCGTAAGTGACTTTCTTTATTATGTTGTGCTACGCTTCTTGAATTTTGAACTCCTATGTATATATATCATAACAACAACGTCTAAACCACATTAAGAACTAAGAAAAAAGACTAAAATCTTTCAAGAGATCTTCGCGAGAGTCACAGTTGACTCTGGATCTACAGTGATAGTAGTTTGGAGGCTATGGGAGCTCCAGGTCAGGTATGTATTAAAGTTCCCTGGTGGAAACCTGGAGAAAAATACGGGCATCCATTGAACAAAAGACCATTCAACAACAATTTAAAACAAAACAAATAACCATCATAATCTCCTTGTTAACGCTCTCCCTCTATATCTCTCTATCTCCCCCCACCCCCCACAATCTCCTCGCTAGGCACCATGTAATCATAAGACCTTACCTTTCTTTGTAACACCTTCCACGACTCTTGACCTAAAATCATTAACGAGAATACGACTACTGATATGACAGTTCAATTTACTATTTGACAACCAATGAAGACAAAAGTTTACCTTACTCACTCCTTATTACCAACAATAACCCCCCCCCCTCATCTCACCTCACCCAAAAGTACCTATAAAATCTTACCTCTCTTCTGACTACCTTCTACGACCCTTGACCTATAGAATCATTCGAGTCAGAATACAACTCTTCTCATGACAGTCAAATATACAAATGAAGACAAAAATTTACCTTATCTACCACAGTTTCATTGCCCACGCTTTACTACGAAAGAGAACCCACCACACATCTTGACCTATAAGACCATAGAACTGTGGTTACGACTAATTTCATGAAAGACGATTTATTTGCCACTTACACATCTTTGGTTATTATGACGAAAACTATAGTGTACGGTAATGGTTATATGTAAATGTTACTTAATTATGCTGGTATATTATGTTAATTACATACTACTGTTTGTAATAAACATTAAAACTGATAACAATTCTGATCAATTTCTAATTATCCAGTAATTAAAAGATTTAAAGCAGTCTTAGTAGAAAAAAAGCACTCGTCTAATAGATTTGCCACTTCAATCAAATTCTCCAGAGATTCACTCACCCCTCTGATTCCATTCCTTTAAAAGTATTATTGACTATAGGGAGCTGCTGACAGCCGATTTGTCCTCCTCTAGGGCAACACGTAGGTGTGAACTTTGCCCCCAGGCTTGCCAATCCCTCCGTCCAACCATAAACATTATTACCTCTGGAGGTAATTTATTAGGCCCTAGGCGCTATCATCCCTTTTGCGAGCAGGAGAAAAAGGGGGTCCCTTCCCCTTTAGCAAACAGCAACTGCAGCTGCTCCAACGTTTCAAACTTCCTCTCTTTCAACATTCCTCTCTCAAACTTATTTTGTATGTACACAATTGTATGAATGAATGGTATTTATATTTGCATAACATATATATGTATAATTAAAATTATTAATTAGACATCAATATCTAAATACTCCCACATCGCGGTTCTACAGACTGAAAGGGTATTGGAATCTGTCAAATATTCCCAATTGCCCGATTAATTCGGAAGCCATGGTTAAAAAAAACATTATTTCAGAAAATATCACACAAAAAAAGGTCGAAAAACACGGCCCAAACAGATACATATGTTCCAACACAGCTGTAAACAAGCGACCACAGGTGATCTGGCGGTCAACTTTAGAAACATAGGACCATAATATCTGGACGATCTGGATGAGTCTCAAGCTCCAGATATTGGCTGTTGCATCCGAAATCCGTTAAAGGGAGGTCTGTATAACTAAGGTATGTGTGTATATATAACATAAAAATTTAAATAAATGACGTAAAAATATTAATTTAAAAATATAAGAAAATAAGGTTCAATATTGGATGATAAAAATGAAATCACTGTAATTATCAGTACAATAATTCAGTCAAATCGTCTAAAGGGATTGTAATAAATCTATATGATGATCATAGGAAAAATTGACTGGATACCTCATCTGGATCAGACGAGAGACATGCATAAGATAGTACGATAATGAATAACAACAAGTGAAAAGGGTTGTTAATAACAAAGGGCACATAGAAAGATGAATGATGTGTACTGACCACAGAGTTGTAGACCCAAAGAGGAGATTCATTACAAGAAGAGAATCCCAGTTCACCGCCAAACACAAAGATGGAATCTTTAAAGGGAACTGCTGAGTGTTCCTGCAGACAGGGAGGCCGTTCACCTCCTGGGTCGAGCAACTCCCAGCAACCTTCGCCTGTCAACAGACCAAATCACAACTATCTGCAAGTCAATTCAACTTATATATATAAATTAAATACCACAATAAACAATATAAATTAATTAAAATGCTCTAAGGCCTTTTGACACAACATCATTAGAGAGCTAAAGGAAACAACAACAACAAAAAAAACATTATGAAAAAAATCATTATTTTTTTTTGGTTGATTCATTTAGCTCTCTGATGATGTTGTGACGAAAGGCCTTAGACCATTTTAATTAATTTATATTGTTTATTGTGGTATTTAATTCATATATTATATCAAGAGTTATTGTTGATTATTAATTTATATCTATATATACGTAGCTGTATAATGTATAGCAGAACTTAGTATGGTCCAAGTTTTTGACCAGTCAAGATGTTAGTTCACTAACTATCTATTGTTACTTCATTTTATATAATGTAAATTTCATCATTTTTCTAATTCAAAAATTCTGACTTCTGTAAGTACATAAAAATGTTTATTGCTTTTCTATTACTTCTACTTGTATATATATTTTTGTTTTTTCACAACTGTAATATTCCATTTTGATGTTAGTTATGTGTTGATGTTTATATATGATTTCTTGCCATCCTTTGTTTCTAGGCCTATGAAAAAGGTTTTAAATAAAACCGAAACGTCGGCATTGAGAGTTTGATTTTGATCCTGGAAAATTGACCGAATCCCGATTACATTATACACCTATTCTATCCAACGGTTGATATATTATTGAATTTTATATATATATATATATATATATATATATATATATATATATGCATTTAATAACTTTATGTCTGATTTCACTTGATTTAACTTAGTCGAATATTTTTCCAAATTTCGAAATCTTTTTTTCATTTCTGGGTTAACTTAAAAATTAAATCACCATATTTGTTTTAATTCTTATTGGACATGTTTCGGTGTTACATCTTCAGCAAAAAAAGAAATTAAAATTACGCATAACAAAATTAATCTAAATACATAAAATAACTTTTACTAATATATATACGAGTTCAAAATTCAAGAAGAGTAACATACAGAGTAAGGAAACACACTTACAGACTCAAATTTCCGAGTAATCCGTCTTCAGGAGCAAAAAGAAAGGGAGACCAAGCACGTTGTAGACGCAACGGCAAGTAACCCGTTGCGTCCACAACGTGCTTGGTCTCCCTTTCTTTTTTCTCCTGAAGACGGATTACTCGGAAATTTGAGTCTGTAAGTGTGTTTCCTTACTCTGTATGTTACTCTTCTTGAATTGAACTCGTATTCTGTCCAGTTTGGATCGTGTTTCGTTTAATTAAGTGACATATATTATATATATATATATATATATTTAGGAAGCAGACTTTCCTTGATACATATTTCATTAACTTCTCTCTGGATCCTGGTCCTTTTCACTTTTTCAGATAACTTTTCTAGCCTTCTTATCTGTTGATTCAAATTTTCAGGTATTCCAAATAAGAATTTTCCAAATGTTTTATTCACGGTGCTTACAACTGCTTACTTTTATTCACAACTACATACTGAAATATTTTTACAATTAACCAACGTTTCTGTCACCATTGACCATTTCCAGTGTATTATAGTATACTTATTAACACTAGGAAAGCTAATCAATGTAATAGTAGAGATAAATAATCTTTAATTAGAAGTTAAAGTTAAAAAATTAAAAGTTCAGACACACACGCACATTGACTTACACACACGCACACACACACACAACACACACACACACACACACACACCAAGCATTGAAACCTTTTTAATTGGACTCAAGGTCCTTGAAACACTATACCAAAATATTCATAGAAACCCAATAATCTCTTGTCTTTATATTTCATTCAGAGGGTATATAAAACTAACATGAGTCCAATTAATATGAACGCTCAGTTCTTCTTCCTCACACTCTATCTCTCTCTTTCTCTCTCCCTCCCTTACCTTGTTTCTCCCATCAATCCCTCCACCATCTCTATCTCTCTTACGCTCACCTTCCCTTTCTTTCCACTCTCTTCTATTACCTATCACTCTGTCTCGCTCTTCCTCATACATTACTTATATTACCTAATTTAGTTTTATCAGGTATAAAACGAAACAAATAATGAAAACAATTGAATCATTTGGTCAGTTTTATGTCAATTCAACAATCTCAAAACTCTAGCATAATATTATTATTTTTCAAAACGATACGCGAGTGAATTGTCTGAACCTAATAACAATGGTAGTAATGGTAGCAGAAGGGAGGATATTTACCAGGTGAACAAGAAAGCAATAGCCTTCTTTGCAACGGCTGTCTGAAGCGCTAACTGGCGAGGTCATTGAACAGATAAGAGGTCACTACTTCGCTTTCCTTTCAATTATATCTCCATTGTCCAGCTCCTTAGTATGCAGTGATTTTATAATAAGCAAATATTTTCGTTTATTTTACTGTAGTTTACGTCAGTAGGCAAACTAGTAATAAAGTGTTGTGCAGCTGTAGGTAGGAAGGTCAGTAAGTCATGCGAAATAGTAAATTAGTCTCCAAGAGCAAAGTTCGCAATCAAATCGCGTAATTCATTACACGTTATGATATGATTTTTGCTACTTCCAGTCAAATGTAGTAAAAACTTGGTTATTAGAATAGGTAAGGTTCAATATGAACTTGGGAAGGGAGGTTTACACTTTTATAAAGATTCTAGATAAAGAGTCTTCAGATCTATATAGGTATATTCAGATCGAGACACCGAAAAGAGCCAGAGGGAGTGTAATATAGGAAAAGAAAAATAGGGAGTAAGAGAGAATGGAAGATGGAGTTATACAGAGAGAAAGAGAGGAATATTAGAGGAAGTAGAAAGAGAGGAAGAGGAGCAGAGGGAATGAAAAAGTGTTAGATATGAGTGAGCGGTGAAGGGATATAGAGGGAAAAGGAGAGTGAAAGAGAGATGAAGAGAATGGGATATATATATATATATATATATATATATATATAGAGAGAGAGAGAGAGAGAGAGAGAGAGGGAGAGAGAGAGAGAGAGAGGAATATTAGAGGAAGTAAAAAGAGAGGAAGAGGAGTAGAGGGAATGAGAAAGTGTTAGATATGAGTGAGCGGTGAAGGGATATAGAGGGAAAAGGAGAGTGAAAGAGAGAGAAAGAGAATGGGATATATATATATATATATATATATATAGAGAGAGAGAGAGAGAGAGAGAAGAATGACAGGTGCAGGTATGCGTGAGAGATAAAAACAGGAAGAAATAGGAACTAGAGAAATAGAGAGAGAGAGAGAGAGAGAGAGAGAGAGAGAGAGAGAGAGAGAGAGAGAGAGAGAGAGAGAGAGAGAGAGAGGTAAAAAAGAAGTAGGGAGATAAATGAGGCAAGGAGAGAGTCAGAGAGAGGGCGAAGCGACAGAGAAAAAAAAGGGTATACATTTATAAAAAAAAAAAGAGCGAAGAAAGAAGAAGGAAAATGAAGAGACAAAGAGGAAGAGTGAGACAGGCAAAAAGGAGATAACAAGGAGCAGTAGAGAGATAAGAAGTTGGGCAGAGAGAGAACACAAAAAATAAGGGTGACAGATCTAGAAGACAGAGAGAAAAAAGGAGCAAAAATAAAGTAAAAGAGAGATAAATAGGGAGCAGTCGGCAGATAGGAAGGTAGGAGTGTGACAGAGGGAGAGCGAAAGACAATATTGAGAGGTATAGGGAGATAGCAAGAAGTGAAGAGGAAGAGAGACAGAGACCTCGTAAAAAAGAAGATAACAATGAGGTCTGATGGGAATAGGTGAGTGTGACATAACGTATAAGCCCAAGGTAAGGGTTACATGGTAACTGATCTACTGTGTTATGAAACCATGTGATGTTAAATATTTCACAAAGGTTCATAGGTCTTGGAATTTTGATTAAATGTTTTTTTTTTAATCATATCTATTATGTTAAGTTTATTTCAATGAAATGCTTAATGTTTTGAAATATAATTTTTATTAGAAATAGGTAAAACCGTCATACCTCGTAAGATGATCCTGGAGTTGGAGCGCTTTCGGACGTTGTCCATCTTCGATCGCAACAAACATTGTTTGTTGGACGTTTGTTGCGATCGAAGATGGACAACGTCCGAAAGCGCTCCAACTCCAGGATCATCTTACGAGGTATGACGGGTTTACCTATTTCTAATAAAAATCATATTAACCTCAATGGTATTAACAATATGCATGTATTTTGAAATATAACAGCGAGACCATAGCAGGAGGAGGGAAGACAGAAAAAGAAACAGAAGGAGAGATAACAGGGAGACGAAAAAGAGGAACAGAGAGAGAGAGAGAGAGAGCGATAACTTTAAATAATTAGTTGTGCAATCAGTAATATTGTGGTATTTACTCATTCTGAGGTAAAATGGATATACAAACAAAAGTCTCCACACAAATGAAGTTTTATTCAACAACAACAACAACGCGTTTCGAACACTTTGTCTCCCTTGTTCCTTTGTCGAATAAAGTGTTCGAAACGCGTTGTTGTTATTGAATAAAACTTGATTTGTGTGGAGACTTATGTTTGTTTATCCATTTTACTTCAGAAGCAATAGCTTTGTTTGGACCTTCTCAAAATATGAAAATCGTTTTTTTGGACTGTGTAGTATGTACTCATTACCTGCAGTCAGACTCAAATCTTCTGTACTTGTCTCCTTACTGGATAAAACTACTCTCACCTACTGAGAGCTCAGTAAAATAAATTACTTAAGAAGCACTGATGTTCTGCTTCAAAGCTGGCAAGTCCACAGGTGGGGTGTTTTTCGTTGAGGCCGCAGGTGTCTCCACTCCCAAACCTTTTAACTCTATTGCTTTTTCCCTCTATTCAAATTAATTATTTAACTAGCCAGTCTGACACACCCTAATGATAAACACGATTGTCAAATGCAATATAGAAAAACCCATTACTATTTTAAAGCAAACAGAGAGTTCAAGGAAAATGTCTTCCGTTTTGTGGATTGTGGTCCACAGGTCCTAATTTCCTTATTTTCATTCTGTGTTTGGGTGTATGTATAAAGTGCATATGTGTTTCCGTGTGTGTGCAACGGAACACACACATTTATTTAGAACATATATAAAAGTGTATATAAGAATCACATTGTAGGGTTAAAAGCTAAAGAAATGGTCTCCAGATATAAAAATTTAATGGTATAAACAACGCGTTTCGAACACTTAGTGTTCTTCCTCAGGCATTAACTAAGGTTCAGTTGTACCACAGACACTCACCCTTAGTTAATGCCAGAGGAATAACACTACGTGTTCGAAACGCGTTGTTTATACCATTAAATTTTTATATGTGGAGACCATTTCATTAGCTTTTTACTCTACTAATGAGTAGATTTAAAACTCTTTACTCTTTAATGAGTAAATACCACATAATAACTGATTGCACTACGTTAGAATTAAGAATCACGTGCATAAAGTAACAAAGAATTTACTGAGTTTGACCAGTTTTCTTCTTGACTAATATTTGGTATGCAAACGAACAGTACACATACAAGCACACACACACACACACACACACTCAGTTTTTTTAAATACCTTTTCTAATTAAATACATAGATTATATGATAGAAATATAAAGTAAAATCAATTCTTAGGATTATTTTAGTTTATTTAAATTTATACAATTTAAAATTGAATAATTAAAAATAATAAGAAATAAAATACAATAACATTTAATTATTATTTACTGCTCCTAACCCGAGACAAAATAATATCACTGGTTGAATGTTTGTTCATTTTATACAACCATTTATTTATAAGAGAACATTTTATCTTCATTTTCTGAGGATGAATGAATACTACTCAACATTAACTAATTATAACTATTTTTATGATTCTTATAGTTTGTGTTAAAGAAATTCGATATCGACTTATTTATAAGTTTGTTTTTTTTATATCCAATATGAAAGAAACAATTCAAAGGTTAATTATATGAAAGTAATAATAAATATAGAATTACTTTCTACGTTTCTATCCATATTCTAATGTATTATAAAAAGTTATTAAATGTTTAAAATTTTTCATAAATAAATGAAAGATTACTTGATTTCAGTGAAGTAATATCCATGATAGTGTACAATACTACAAATAAATATCAAGCCAACCAAGATTTAATACATGACTCCAATGTATAATGCAAAGTTTTGAGTTTGTAGAAAATTATTAGGGAAGTAAAACTGAAAAAAAAAATTGTTTTTATAATTTTTAATAAAACTGAAACCAGCTGAGGCATAAAATAAAGCATGTATTCCCTGGCTCAAGTAACGTAGCCCAGTATTACATATGTTACATATAATTCGTACAGATTATTGGTAATTTGACGAGGCTAGAATAATTCATATTGAATAATGAAATAACTATCTTATCCCGTCAATTGGTCTGAGAATTTCTGGATGCTACCCAACTTCTAGCAGAACTGATTTACCATCGAAAACCGTCCGAAACCGGTCCAGAAATTCCCAGATCAACAAAAGCAGTAAGACTAGCTATATATCAACTTACTGGTTGCGAAACCCAAACCTAACATCCGAAACCTTTCAAGAAATTTCCAGGCTAACATACGAAGTAAAACTGGCTCATAGTTCTGCTTAAATATGGACATCACCTGAAACTGGTTCTGAAACTTTCAGATCAACTTACGAAGTAAGACTGTCTCATAGATCTGCTTAGATATGTACGTAATCTGAAACCGGTTCAGAAACTCTCATATCAATTTACTACATAAGAGACTGACTCATAGTTGTACTTAAATACAGATATTATCCTGAAACCGGTTCAGAAACTCTGAGATCAATTACGAAGTAAGATCGGTTTTGAAACCGAACCTAGCGTACGAAACCGGTCCAGAATCTTCAAGATCAACATATAAAGTAAGACTGGCTCATAGTTCTGTTTGAATATGAACATTCTGTTGGGACATCTGAAACGGTTGAAACTCCCAGAACACCTTACGAGGTAAGACTGACTCCGAAACCGGTCCAAAAACTCCTAGACGAGGTAGGGCTGGCTCGCACTTTTGGTTGAAGATGGTCAGTGTCCGAAACCCATCAAGAAACTCCAAGACCAACGTATGAGAAAGACCTTTTTTTATTATAAATATAATATACACAAAAAACACAACTCACTATTTATCTTTATTTATTGAGCTTCATTTTAACTACAAGGAGTGAGTTACAGAAACGGAAAACCAAATAGGTGAGAGGTTAGCATAGTGGAAACGTACTCGCCTCTTGACACATAGACCCAGGGTTCAATACCTATTCTGGCCCTCGATTTATTCATGCGGAAGGTGAACAAATCTGAGTGTGTCGTCTCTCGGACAGGATGTTAAGATGTTAAGTCGGTCTCGCACTTGTATGCTATCAGGTACTCGTTAAAGAACCCTATTCTAATTTCATTTAAGTTAGACAAAATGCAGGACTCCCAATGTAGAATCAACAGGTAATGTGACTTGCACATTACTAAATGGGTGCCAAATAATAAATGAGCCACCATTTCCTTCCCTAGAACAGCACTAAAATTTGAAAATCTTATAAGATTTGGAAAACAACAAAAAATTATTTTTCTGCTCTTTATTTCTTCACCGGTAACGTTTTATTTCATTGCACTTTATACCAGTGATCAAATTATGAATTGCAGTTGAATCAATAGTTATTGTTTTGAAACTATATATTTTTACGTTTCAACTTTAGTGCTGTTCTGGGTTCAGAAAATTTATCTCATTTGCCATTTATCACTCATTTTGAATTATGGTTGAGTAACATTCTTATTTCATTTTTATTTCTGCTTCTAAATTCATGCATATAGTAATCAATTCATATATAGTCAAGTGATAGATAGCCAATTCAATTGGCAAAAAACAATCAATTCACAGATTAATATAAATAATTCATCTGTTAATATGAATTATGGTCGATTTTATTTAATATTTTAATTTTGACAAATTCTGACTCAATTCTAATTTAATTAAATATTCAAAAAGAAGAAATTAGAAAACAGGTGTGGCAATATTTTAAACAAGAAAACCTGGCAACTCAATTATTATTACAGTTTCTTGATCCTTGCAAGGAAGCGGGGTCTACCAGCCTCTAATGGCACAAATGAAGGTCGTGTGACGTGTGAGACAAGATTTTTGAGATTTCTGTCTGAGTGTACAGAGGTAGGTTGATGAGTGAGTGTGCATAAAATTTTATAATCGCGTGAAAGGTCACATTCTTCGATGATCTTAATTTAAATTTACGTTTTATAGAAAAAGAACCCTATTGCTAATAGAGGAGTATTGAATCGTAAGAAAGGTACTTTATCATATATTTCATCAAAGTAAGTTCTAATTTTTTCCAGTACTTCTGGTCTAGAAACTTGAAATCTCCTATATCGTATATTGTCTCTATGTTTGAACTGCGTGATCGAAATGCCATGAATTTTGGGGAATTCACAGTTCAATAAAAAAACTAGAAAGCGCAACTACCTAGTTCTACCTATCACCTCTTGTCGATTCTGATTTAGATAATGTGGTCTTTACCTGTAATGCAACAAGCTAATGTGGCTAGCACATTACCATACTAGCTATAATGAAAGATTCAGGAATTTGAATTCGAGGCTTTGTGACCCTGATAAACAAACTAACATCCAAGTTACCGAAGAACCATAATAAACAGTTATTTGAATTTGACCCTCAATCTTACGTCCAAGCCATAGAGATGTACTAATCGAGATCCTGTGATGAAAATCCAGAATCCTAATAACCAAGCTATCAAGGTATTTTAACGAACAGTTATGAAATTTGATAACCGACCCCCATGACCGGTAACACCAAAAAAACATCAAAAAAAAATAAAAAAGAAGCCACTGCGGTAACTTAAGTAATAATTGAGCGAATTGACCTAGACCCTATGTCCAAGCCATTGGGAAGACCTAACCAACTTTCTGTGATCGACGGAAACAACCTGAGTCTAAAACTGAGTCTATCGCGCTGCCAGCTTATACAACCATATCGCAGATAATAACATCAAAACAGACTGATGCCTTTTTTACGTGAAAGCTCTTTCGCCACATCTCAGGAGCAACATGCTCTAGTCGAGGATAGGGCAAACATAGCCTCCGAGATACGTCCGAGGTGAACCACGACCCTACATCACAAAAATAAAACCTTATAACATTAATAAAAGGAAAGCAAAATGTCCTAAAAAACTAACAATATTCTAAACCACCCAGGTGTCCTACACAACGGTTACGGTACTTGGCCCACAACTCTGTGACTGAAGAAAACAAACCAACAGATGCTTCAAACTCAGACACGCAAGCTACTGAAACTAACTCCCACTTCAAAGCACTGCTTTAACAACCTCTGTGCTGAATTCAATTTTAATTCCAAAATATTGCAGTGCAATTAAATATTTTGTAATAAGTGATTAAAACATTTAGTTTATCACATACAATATAATTTCTTTAAGATCCAACGTATTTCTTATATTATTTTTTATTATTAAGTTTGAATTATTAAGTTAATGAATTAATTTTAAGATTACATTCAATTTTATTTAATGATTATTTTTAAATTATGAAGTAGTAGGAATGAACTATCCTGTGGTAATAGTAACATCGATAAACTAGTGCTCGTGGAGTAAAATAATTCGTCTAATAATGGTTATCATTCAGCAGCTATAAAAGGCAGGAGATTTACTTACTAAGGGAGTACCTCCAGAGATCTTTGAGAGGGATGTTGCCGTTGCGGCCGGCCAGGAGGTACAGGTGTCCACCCAGGAGAGTGACGCTGTGCTTCGCTCTGGAGCAAGGACTCCTGCCCTCCCTCTCACTCCAGCTGATACAGCTCCACATCTAAAACATTTTATTTTGTAACATGCCATTTCCTCAATAAGGATGTCCATATTTATAAAAATGGGATAGTAATTGAGTGATTATGCGACTCTAATAGCCTCTAGCACTCAACTCCGACTTTCGGCTTTCGCGAGGTTACCCTGTTAACCTGCTATATACAGGAACAAACGAAAGGGGAGGAGAAGGTGGCCAGAGGATGGGCCTGACCACCTTTGTTTCACATCCTTCCAACTTCCCAAATCATCTTCTCTTATCTATAACTCCAATCCAAGGTGTTATGCGATCCGTGCCGAAGGATACATGATACAGGGGTTACTGTATTACGAACAGAGCCTGAAGGGTACCAGGCGACCCTCTTGAGTAAATAGCCTTACTACAATATGCAAGGGGGGGGGGGCTTCCGGAGCGGACAAAATACCACTGATAGAGCTTCAGGGATTTTCCCCTGTATGATACTAAGGAAAAGAAGCCCAAAGACCATCCTTCAGCAGTCCAGAGGGTCCAAAGGCGCTAACTAGTGGGAGCCATCCAGACGAAGACTGTCCCGAAGAAGGAGAAAGGAAGCCACTTTCTCCCGAAACGTAGGGAGCCTAAATGGGCATTATCAATGATGGTTAGTGGAGATTCTGCAAAGAAGAGGAAGAAACACCATTGTACCTGCTGGATGACTGTCAATCAACTTTGCTGCACAGAGGTAGGTGCTTCGGGAAATTCAATAAAACTATATAAAAACTTTCACCGCTGGACCCAACAAAAGTGCTGAGCTTCTTGTAGGCGCTGAAGCTAACTGCTGGGGTACTTTAGTACAGAAGGGGGGAAGTACAATAGTTTTTAAGACGCTGTGCTATAGTCACCCTCAATGATAATAATAATCTATAAAATAGCATTTCATAGAATATTTAAAAGGGATTCAAGGTTTTAGCAGAATAGAGAAAAGGATTACATACACAGCATCAGGGTACACAGCGCTTAAGTGACTGAATTAATAAGGTCAGTCGTCTTCCTCGTGAGTTCGTTCCCTTAATCTTAATTGTTTGTTACCCTAATTTTGTAGTTTTGCCATTTTATGGGTATAATAACCACCGCCTCTGATAAGCTCATTAAAAATATTTGGTACTGGATTCTTTACTGTAATACTGGATAAGTTCATAGTGGTGTATGACATCGATCTTTAAGAAGAGGTGTCTGTGACACTTGAATGCCTAATAAGAACACTCGAGTTGCACCTCTAACGGGGCCGCATAATGAATTTCACACCAACTGAAATGCCCACCATTAACACAACATTTGTTGTGTTTTGACGGGATGTTTCTTTTTCATTGTTACCCATTACAAACATATGGATGTTTGTAATATGGATAGCTAAATATAACAACATTACATATATCTGAACAACAAAGAATATAACTCAACTCACCTCATAAATTCCTAACCCTACCAAACCATAACAGGTTGCACACATTTTGAAACTTTCCTAGGTCAAAGAAAATTTTCCTTCTGTATTTCATACATACAAGGTGGTAACATTAAAAAAATATCTGGTTCGGAGTTTTTTAAAGAAATGTTATATATACCAAATACATGGGTTATATGGATAACGCAGTTTACCCACTTTTTTTAGTTATATGTACCACCGAAGCAAGTACAATACGATTGGGGGGGGGGGGGGGGGGGGGCGCGCAGAGTAGCAACATGCTCGCCTCTTGACTGATAGATCCAAGGTTCAATACCAACTCCAATATTGATAATAAACCTGAGCACGCAGTCCCTCAGAGAACGTTAAGCCGTCGGTCCCGCACCTGTACGAATCAGGTACTCGTTACAGTTAGTAAATAAATACATTTTATTCAATTATTCAGTAATTAAATAAATACATTTGAATTAGTCAAAATGTACGACCCCTAATGAAGAATAAACACGTAATGTGATTTTCCCATTACTAAAATGGGGACCAAATAATACTTGAGAAACAATTTCTGCCCCTAGAAGAGCACTAAAAGCTGAAAACCTTACAAAAGTGGGGGTTAGGAAACAAGGTTTTATCAGAATAGAGAAAAGGATTACATACTCTGGGTACAGAGCGCTTAAGTGACTGAATTAATAAGGTCAGTCGTCTTCCTGGTGGGTTCATTCCCTTAATTGTTTGTTACAATTAATCTATAAATAGGATTACGATTAATCGTCACATAATAGGAGACGAAAAATTTTATTAATCCATTGTGGGTGTAAAACTGGCGGTCTCCAATTCTGTATAATGTCACAGAACCCTACTCTTTTACACAAAAGTCGAGTATAATTTAGGGCTAACAATATAAACTGAGTTCGAAGAGAAATGCGGAGAAAATTATGCCCCTGAATTCGAATATAATTTTAGAACTCGATCAGTCGTACAAACCCGACTGCGGCTGACTTTGGTCTAGTGCGGAGAGCCCTGACCCGTGTGAACCCGAAAACTGTTCAAAATGAAGAAGGAACTGAAGAGGTTTCAAGGGTCATAAGTGTAATCGACAATGTATTCTGGCTCACTCATAACTAAAATGGCTGCCAAATAACAATAGAGCAACACTTCCCTTCTCAAGAACAACAATGAGGGTCTAAGCCTTTGTTTATAGCTGTTGTAAACTAACATTCTATAAAACAAGTAGACTATAAATCAAGTAAACTACGTCATTTAGTTAAAAATAAAAGAAAAAAATCAAAATACGAGGTGTATAAATAAAGTAGTGAGACTGGCAACGTCGCTTTCGATCTGGCAACGCTGGAGACGCGTGGCCTTGAGTAGCGTCAGGTGCACGTGTGATGCGCCTCCAGTATGAATCTGAACTCGCCACAGTCATTTGTTTGTCCGTAGCGTTGGTTTTCGTGAAATGGTTTTTTCTTGAGCGTTTTAAAAATGAGTGACCTCAAAGTTGAGCAGCGGTGTGCAATCAAATTTTGCTTCAGACTTGGACATAATGCAACCGAAACTTTTGAAAAACTTCAGGAGGCCTATGGAGAACGTGTTTTATCAAGGGCACAGGTTTTTCGGTGGTTTAAGGAATTTTCAGAAGGAAGAGAGTCGATTGAAGATGAACCACGAAGCGGAAGGCCTTCAAGTGCAAACACCGATGAAAATGTCAACAGAGTACGGAACCTTATGCGTTCAGATCGACGCTTGACAGTCAGAATGATCGGGGAACAGTTGAATTTGAATCACACCTCCGTTCATCACATTTTGAGCAATGAATTGGAGATGAGAAAAATTTGTGCGAAAATGGTTCCGAAAATTCCGAAAAGAAAACGAGTTTTTGGCCAGTAAAAACATTCCTGTTGCTCCTCAGCCTCCTTATTCACCAGACTTGAGTCTTTATCAGTTTTTCCTCTTCCCGAGATTGAAAAATCACCTCAAGGGAACTCATTTCGGGACACTACAAAACATACAAACTGCTGTAACCGACCAGCTGAAGGCCATTCCAGAATCCGAGTTCCAGCAATGCTACAATGATTGGAAGGACCGTCTCCAGCGCTGTGTGGCTTCCGAAGGGAACTATTTTGAAGGTGACAATATCACATTGTAATTATATTTGAATAGAAAATTTAAAAAAAAATCAGTCTCACTACTTTATTTACACACCTCGTACGTCTTGAATAATACTAATCAATATTTAAAAACCAAATTTTCAATGTATTTATTTGCTCTAAGTTTCTCTAACTACACGAGGAAGTAAGAGTTGGCAATCTGGAACACGCAACGACCCTATTCCTGTTTTCATTGAAATAGATCAAATGAATATTTCATAGCAAAACAGTACATAAACTGTATTTATTGGGCTCCTTTAACATTCAAACAAGTCCTTTAATGATTTATCAATCAAAACGCCTTACAGCAATTTCACAAGCACACTTGTCCAGTATAAACAGCAACAGTTTCACGAATACCAAAAATTAGTAGGTATATAATGCATTTAGGTCGACTTCGTATTTAATTAAGAATATATGAATAAATAATATATTTTATGCGATGTAATTTGAATGTGCATTTACTGCTGACTTCATAATGAACTTACAGTCCGCGTAACCTTCTCATGGGGTAACAATAGAGAATAGCAGTAACAATCGCTGTTATTATCGAAGTATGTTGGGAAAAAATTTAACACAATATTTTTTTTTAGTAAAACAACTTAAAAATGGACCTTGAGAACCTCAAAACATGTAAATCCGTCAAAATGTCGAGATCGACTTTTTTCATTATCACTATTCTATACTTGAGCTACAAAATAAGCTACAAAATATTAATAAATAATATTTTGAGTAAAGTAAAAATATTAGTTAAAAAGTAAAAATACAGTGGTAACTAAGTTCTGGACCATAATTCATTCTAGAATTTTGGTCGACCATTAATTTGGTAGAAAACTAAAACGAATTATCCCATATTAATAAATTATAGGAAACAGGTAATCTGTTCGGTCAGATCATCCAGAGGTGTTTTTTTTTAATATTGTGGGTTTCTTTACATAAAAACATGCATATAAACTACTAAAAGTACATTATTAAGTCTAACGTAAAATAATGTATTAATTTAAACAATGTTAGCATCATTTCCTTAAGTTTGAGGTGCGGTTTGATGGAATAGTACAAGGGATGATACAGCTGTGAGCGTAGTTTTCACAGATGAACGTGAAAGGATTCAGACGGCGAAGGATTTGTTTTATACAATGGGAATACAATTACTGAAGAGAAGGGGTTAGGGTTACGGCTAGAATGTTGAAAGAAGCTGAACTGTTAGCTACTCAAGAGGCATCAGCATGGTTGTCTAGAAACAACCTCTGATTAATAACTGGATAATAAACGTCACAGCAAATAGTAAAATGTTGACATAATAACTAATCCAAAAAAACAATAAATAATTACTGATATACGAAATCTGTTTAACAATGCTCGAGTACACGGAAAAGTTATTATTATGTGAACTATAGCTCACGTGGGAACTACAGGACGTGACATAGCAGATTCTATTGCAAAGCAAATGACTAGGGCCACAAATGGTCCAATAAACCATCATATATCACCCCTTGGTCATTCCATCAAAGAAGCGTATATATGAGCAGGATGCAAAGATAGAACTGACAATGGATGATCAGTTCCCTTGGTTTGGTGACAAGAGAGTATTTCACTAAAGTTTACTCTCGACTGAAGATTCCAGATCCCAATCTGACATACAAAGAAACATAAAAGATGACCGTCAATGGAAAAATACGAGAATTCACCATAAAAGTCGAGTGGCTAACTCTTCTACAGTGTCCTTGTGACGAGGAAATTCAAAATGTAAACAACATAATTTATAACTGGCAAATTATAGGTAGCAACAATGAGAATTAGTTACATGGACACCCTCAAAAGAAGTGCTTGAGGGACAGAAAAACATTCCTCAAATTTATAAATTATATAGATTTTGACTAATTAGGAAGTACAGTTTATATTATGTATACTGGCAATATAAACAAGTGTTTGTAATATGATTTTAAGATTTGTATGTAGCACATCTTCATACCCGACTCAAAAGACTTGACTTAAAACGACGATTCTTACTACTGTACAGACTTCTAGGGAAACACTCGAAATTGACGCTACATAACAAAGTACTGCTATACAAAAGATTACTGAGACCGACCTGGACTTACGGACTTGAACTATGGGGTTGTGTAAAACCATCCAATATTCATAGAATACAATCATTGCAATCTAAAATCCTCCGCACTATCACAAATGTTCCGTATTACGTCAAAAACTATACCCTTCATAAAGACCTAAAAATTCCATTCATCTAAAACCTTGCCTCTGATCGTTATAAGTCATTTCACAACAACCTTTCCTGTCACCCAAATCCATTTGTTCGAATCCTTGCTTCCTCCTCACCTTCCCAGAATCCCCCAAGACCTCAAGAGAAAATGTCCCAGGGATCTACTATTACAATAATATACTTAAAAAAAAAAAACAAAGTGAGAAGTTGAACCAGTGGGTTCCATTCTTTGCTCATGTGCATCGATGTTATTGTGTAATCTAATACTACATATGCTTGTTAGGCATAATATGCGTAGTTGTATATTTATAAATAAATATGATAAAAAAAATTTGTATGTAGTACAATTAATATTATTTGTAATTTTTATGTAACGTATTTATCTAGGTTAGGTTAGGTTGCAGTGGTCATTCCACAAGGAACACATGTAGGCCAAACATTAATTCTTTGTGATACAACACAATGAACGTGGGTGTTCTAAATTCTGCCTAACACAAGTGAATTTAGAATAGGGATCTTTAACGAGTACCTGACATCGTAAAGGCTCGGGGACTGAATTCTTAACGTCCTCTCAGAGGGACGACTTGCTCAGATTTATACACCTCTAACATGAATATATCGAGGGTGGGTATTGAAGCCAGAGTGGGTATTGAACCCCGGATCTACCAGTACAGAGGGGAGCACGTTCCCACTGTGCTAACCGAGCCACTGTGTAATTTTCTAAGTATTACATTATATAACATACATGTACTACAATAAAATGAAATATGTTGAGTAAACAAAAACCAGAGCAGACAAAAATTTGTTAAACCTATTCTATTTCACCGAGGGAACATCAAAAAGTTTATGACCATTGAAATCTCAATATTGAAATTTTCTCCTGAACACATTTCTTTCATACTACTATTTTTCAATAAAGGCTAAATGAAAGAATGAATCCATAAATACTCGTTTAACCATTCTCACAATATATTTTTAATTTATCCTTAATTGGATTTGGATATCTCCAAATCATTAAATTCAATTGATGCTTTATGAATGTAGCCTGCAAATTGGAATGTAATCAGTTTTGATTTTCCATCTGCTTTGACCTGATAACACTGTGTTCAATTTATTGCCTAGTCGGAAAATGAAAATTCACTGGATATTTGAAGAGAGTTAAATTACTTGGGGGTGGTTTGAAAGTTGAGTTGGCTTGTCACGACGGGGCTGAGTTGTATTGCACTATGATATATTGCCTCAATCAGTCCAGCACCCTTTGTTGCCTGGGTAACAAAGCAAGTCTGCATTATCCAAACCCAACTAAACCCTTCTTCAATAATTGAAGACCAATAAATGAAATTCAATCAAATAAGTCATTGTATTATATGAAACCATTATACATAAAATACAGATGAATTACCCACAGGAATGGTCAGTGTTTTTGTAGACTCGCATAAAGCCAATGTTTCCCTGGTACTATAGTAATTCTCATCCTAACTCAAAACCGGCTTTTACTCTTAACTACTGTGCTTTTATATTTATATATTATATGAAGGTCAGTATTTAATGTCAGTAAAGCTATAAGGTTTTTTATATATATATATATATATTGATATTGCATAGAGATTTGATAGCCGATTCTGCATTCACGATTATTTTACTTATAGCTTCTATTTTTCTCACGATCTTCTTTTGTGCTGGTGATAATTGCCAAAGCAAGCTAGAATAAGACACTCAGAAGGCTGGAACACTAAAAAAGACTTCACCGGGAAGTCTTTTTTTCCCATTTCATGTGGTAGTTTGATCATTGATTGTTATTTCACGTGTTTATGTGAAATATATATATATATATATATATGTGAGATTGAATTTACGACCTATTGTTTTTTTAATTAATTTCTTGGATAACTTTTCCAAATCCCTTAAGAGTCTTTTAAATTCACCAGGAACTCGGTACACCAACTCACCATACGTTTTGTTTTCAATACTTGAACTTCTTTCGAGCATTGAAGATAAAACGTATGGTGAGTTGATGTACCGAGTTCCTGGTGAATTTAAAAGACTCTTAAGGGATTTGGAAAAGTTATCCAAGAAATTAATTAAAAAAACAATAGGCCGTAAATTCAATCTCACGTGTATTAACATATATATAAAGAAAATTTCAGAATAAACTCGTGAAATATAAATTCCGAAATGTTATTATTCATAGAAATTTAGAACTGTATTCGTCGCAGTCACACTTGAACGAAGACCAGTTGTTTTGGTTGTAAGATGTTTATCCCATTTCCGAATTTCTTTGAAAATCCATATATCCATATATCCTTATAGATTTATGTGGTTTGTCTTATAAAGACAACACAAACCACATTTTTTTTAACAAATCGAGATCTTTATTTTAGTTTCAGTACACCAAGATTCAGACCAAGAATTGATCAACATCAGGGTTTTATATTTAGAATCAATAAAAAGAAATAGGAATAGAAATAGAAGAAACTAAATTAATTTCTATCTACAACCCATTTTCTTTTTTGAAATACTAATGGAGATTACAAATGTAACAGCATTATGAAGGGAAAAATAAAGCAAGAGATTGCTATCAGATTAACAAAAATTTCAAACATTCATTTTAAAGACGTATAATTCTTTCAAACACAACAAAAATGTTTTGATTTTATTTTTCTTTAATAACGCTAAAACTGTTTCTGAAAAAAGTGATTATAGATGAAAGTTAGTTTATTTTTTTTCATTTATTCCTTTTATTGTTTCTATACACACAAACCCTGAAGATCACCAACTTTTGGTCGAAAGATCGGTGGGTACAATCTGAAATAAAGTACTGATTTATTAAAACGGTGTAATTTGTGATAATAAATTAATGTGTGATATAAAAGATTCATATTCGGGGTCTTACAGTTTTAATTTTCAAACCAGACGCCAATATTTCTGAATTGTGCTACTATATGAGAGCAGGTCAGGATAACATGTAAAGAAAAGCAAATCAATACAACAGTAAAAACCCCCCTGATGAGACGCTTTCACATGACACGTAATTTATTATTTAACGAGATCATCAGCCTTCCACTTACGGTAGCAGAATAACTCTATCTGAGTAGTTATTCAGAGGTAAACTCAAGAGAAGAAAGCAAACTGCTTACAGCTTCCTTAAAAAAAAATATTTATTCAAATTAAATGAAGCGCTTCTGTGTCCTAAGGGTGTCCTCTCTTCGCGGTGAGGAACCACGGCACAATGGGGTAAGAGTGTTAACCTGATAAAGAGACAAGAGAAGTTTCTCTCCCTCTCATAGTGAGATTTAATCTAATACTAATATGTATATTTTACTGTATTTTATTTAGTAACCCTATGGGTGCCGAGGGTAGCATACTAGGAAAGTGCTTCCCTCTGGGCTGGTAGATACAGGGTTCAAACACTCAATCTATTAGTCTGGTCCTCCATTTATTCACGCGGAAAGTGAGTAAATCTGAGCAGTTCATCCCTCGGAGAGGACGTTAAGCCATCTGTCCCAGCCTGTACTGTCTCTGCTTTAAATACACTTGAGTATTAAGTAAAATTTAGTACTCCCAATGATTATTGGTAATGATATACAGTCGTATCTCAGTACTCGACCAAATCGGTGGTCGACCAAAAAATTCGAGTAGAAAATGCATCGGACCTCGAACAGATTTTCGGTACTCGACTAGCCGAGTCAACCCAAAACTTTGGCCTAAGTGTGTTATTCCTGCTGGTACATGGGAGTTCTCTTCCAAGGAGTAACCCTCCCTCCCGTCCTCTCCACATCCATTCCTGTATGCCATCAACCACTCTCCAAAACGTAAGTAAATTATACAAAATGGTTTATAAGCTTCTTGTATCTTTATCATGCACTGCTTGTGCACATTTACGTCTTCATTGTTGTTTAGATATTTCACGTTCTTATAATATTGTAGGTATTTTTCTTAACAAGGGTCAAGGGTCAGCTAGCCATGCACAGCAAGGTGCATGCCAAATTAGTGGACAGGCATCCAGGCCTTTTACCACTTCATTCTCTAAATTAGTTAACGTGGCGGGATACAAGCTAAACTGGCGCTTTTACTTGTCCCTTGTATTAAAAAGTAAAATTTCCTTGGCTAGTGTGAACCCTTGACCAGTGACCAGAACAAATTTTCTTAATGATAAGAACGGATTAAAATACTTTCCATTATTTCTTATGGGAAAACTGGTTTCGGTGTTCGAACCAATCGGTGCTAGAACACCACCTCAGAACGGACCATGGTCGAGTGCCGAGGTACAACTGTATAAGAATGACAATATAGAACTACCAAAGATGAAAATAAAAATACGCAACCTCTAAACAACATAGATATTCAGTCAAAAATAAAAGTAACAGAAATTAAAGTTCTTATAATTGAAATAAATTCTCAATCTAAAATATAAATTAAATTATTGTTATATTATACCACATTGTGTGGTATCACAAAGGCCTGTATTTGGACTATGTGTGTTTTCTTGTGAGACTACCTCTGCAACCTAACTTAACCTTAGTAACCCTATCAGTACAAACAATAGTCTTTCAAAAGTTTGTTTATCAGCACTAAAACTGTGTTTTATAACTTTCTTTGAATTTAGTGTATGACGCACAATATGACGCACAATATGACACACAATATGACGCACAATATGACACACAATATGACGCACAATATGACGCACAATATGACGCACAATATGACGCACAATATGACGCACAATATGACGCACAATATGACACACAATATGACGCACAATATGACGCACAATATGCCACACAATATGACGCACAATATGACACACAATATGACGCACAATATGACGCACCTGGGCCAGCAAAAAGAAGAGTTGTTATACAAAAGGGTCAAACCATCTACCTTCTATTCCATGTACTAAGTTTGTGTGAGTCCTTATAGTAATATATCAGTACTTCATATTTCAAACTTAATTTATTCGATATTACTAAAAAAAAAACAAACGAACAAACAAAACCACCATATAAAAGAATACAGAATATTGAATTACAAATAAAAAACAAGAAATGTGAAAGAAATGTAAAATTTAGTTTTAAGAGAAAAAGAGGCTTATTGTTGGATTAATGAGAGCGATTTCTGGATTGTCAGAATATGAATGCCTCTTCAGATTTAATGGGTGTTTTTGCTTTAATTATTTCCTTCCTTCAAGGTTTCAGTACAAAAGAAAAAGCCTTATATATGAAACGAGCTTTAGTCTTTAATTAAAATAAATTACTTGAGATTTGAATATATGTTCCAAAAATTGTTTCTTCAATTCCAACACCTTTATAGAATTTCCCTTTGGTTCTGTTCTATAAGCTGATAGAGCAACTTTGTTGTTTTTGCCACTCCATTTAGCTATACCACAATGGGAATCCGATGTTCTTCTTTATTCAAATTTACAGGGGCTTACGTGCTCGCCTCTCGACTGGTACATCAGAGGTTTAATACCCACTCTGGAGGTATTCACGCAAATATAAATACAAAGGCCTGTATTTGGACTATGTGTGTTTTCTTGTGAGACTACCTCTGCAACCTAACTTAACCTTAGTAACCCTATCAGTACAAACAATAGTCTTTCAAAAGTTTGTTTATCAGCACTAAAACTGTGTTTTATAACTTTCTTTGAATTTAGTGTATGACGCACAATATGACGCACAATATGACACACACATTTATTTAATTCACGCAGGAGGTGATTAAATCTGAGCACTGCGTGCTTTTCCCTGGGAAAAGGCGTTAAGCCGCTGGTCCCGAGCCTATACGAGATCAGGTACTCGTTAAAGATACAGGCACTCTAAATACATTTGAGAGTGCTACTTCAATATGCGTACTACCTTAACCCTAAAAAAAATAGGTGTGTTATCTAATGGGGATTCGGTCAAATTTTCTAGGTTCAAAAATCAAACTCTCATTGCCGACGTTTCGGTTTTATTTTAAAACCTTTTTCATAGGCAGAAGTAAGAATTTTTTAACTAAGAAAATTAAATTTACATTATTTAAAGGAACAACAATCTTAACCGGACAAAACCTTCGACTAGACTAATGTAGTCTATATCTACACTATACATTAGTCTAGTCGAAGGTTTTGTATAAACAGGAGTATCTGATATGACGCTGGTAAATAGATGTATGGACAGTAAATAGTTTCTTCCTCAAAAACAAGCCTTGAAAATGTCAAACAATTTTTGGCGGAACGTCGGCGTATACACAGAAGTATCTGATATGATGCTGGTAGATAGAAGTAGGTTAGGCTAGGTTAGGTTACAGCGGCCGTCCCAAGAGAGAACATACATAGGCCCCAAGCCGGCCCCTTGTAATACCACAAAGAAGAATTTGTGGTATTATTCTTGTTTGGTACCCCAACTGAATAGTGGGGTTTTTGACTCTGACGAAGACCGCTTGTTACAGTTGAAAGATCTTAGTCTTGTTTTCCCATTTTCTTATTGTGGTTTGATCATATATATTATATATGTAATATTACAAAAACATCGGACAAGATAACTAGAAGGAATTAGCAAGGATAATGAGAATAGAAAGCAGTATGTAGAACGCAGGTTAGAGGGTCGGGTAGAAGGCACTGATCGGTAGTACGCATACTGAAGTATGCGCCTATTTGAGTTAGGGAAACAATCCTTCACAATAATCACATTAATTAAAATCAGCGTCTAAACCACAGTAAAAAATCACCAAAGTCTTTGAACCAAAACAATCATCGATAGTTATACTCTGACAAAGGCCATTTGTTCGAAACATCTTAGTAATTTGTCCGATTTCCTAGTGTGGTTTAAATGTTGAGTTAGGGTAAATTTAGGACTTCCAATAAAATATGTCATATTGTGTGGTATGACAAAGGGCCAACTTTAGACTATGTGTGTTCTCTCGTGAGATGGCCACTGCAACATAACCAAACCTACTTAAATTAACTGGAGTAGATATGGATTAATATGAAAGAGACGGCTCTCACCATACTTAACGTAATAACTATCCATCGACATGTGACACATTCGATATTGCAACGCATACGCTGAGTAATAAAACAAAAAAAAAATCCGATATTCCCTTTCCTTACTAAGGTAGGGGGAACACTGAGAAAGCATTGTGTTTCTGCTTCAGTAATTCTGACTTTAACAAAGGTCTCTTCAATTAAAAAGAATTATTTTGAGTTATATTCCACCCCTTTCTTTCCTGCTTATGAATAAGGATAAATTATTGACCATTCACAATGACGGAATGAATGACTGAAAAATACTTTATTTGCAAAGAACATAGATACAATTTTTGATATATGGCTTGTATTTACTTTGCATTTGTTGTGGTCCTGCGACCTCACCAAGGTTTCCTTGGGGAGGTCTTTTGGCCTACATTAGTGTGGGTTTACATTTTTTCTGACTTTTTAAGTACAATAATACAGTTTTAACTTACCATATTAATAATATAATATTATTTCAGTTTATAGCTTACATTTTTTACTAGTTTCATGGGTTTCTTGAGAACTTAACCCAACTTAACTTATACTTAACAATAGCTATGTAAACGTATATAACTACAAAACGGTGAGGAGACTATATTGACATAGGTTGGAGGGGGCTTTGCAGGTGTTATGTGGTCTCCAGGGTGATGGCATCCATATTCTTTAGGACTGAGATGGTTTTATTAGTGGACGTTCTCATCTTTTTAGTTTCTGTTGATCCGAGCTTCAGTATGAAGGACAGTCTGTCTAGTTTATGGCATGTCTTGGTGCATCAAGGATTATTCTGAGTTGAAATTCTAAGTTCTGTGTTGAAAGTTTTACAGTTTTTTTTTTTATTTTGGAGCCTGCGACCGGGCCCCAGACAGTCACACCATAGGTGAGAATGGGTCGAAAGAGGCTTTTATAGAGCATTACACGCGACAATGAGGAAGAAGCTCGGATCAGTGGTGAGATCATTCCTCTGACAGCGTAAGCCTTGTCAGTCGCAGACATCACATGCCTGCTCATGGATAGACCACTGTCAATTGTTACCTCTAAGTATGTAATCTGGTATTTCTGTTGCATTGATATGTACTATTTGCGGGTGTTTTAGCCGTTTCCTAGTGACTAGAAGTAGTTGACTTTTAGCAGGGTTGATGTGGAGTTTCCATTTTTTAGACCAGGACCAAATTTCATTGAAGTGTTTTTGCAAGGTCTTGGCTAAACTATTCACAGGTTTAAAAATTATTGAATTAGAACATGGTTCTGTTTCCCCAAATATTCTCGACAGATATCTACCTAGCCCATTTAAGTGTGTATAAGAACTATACACCTCACATTACGCCGTGATAGCAGCTCTTCTCGTGTTTAATAACATTATGACCCGTCAAACAATGTCATCAGTCTCATGTACATAAGCAATCAGTAAAAATTATGTAATTACTTTTGAATATATGCTATTACCAATTTCATCGTAACTGAAAAGTGTCATCCCTCTGGAGTTACTTATTACTTTAGGACAAAGAAAAACAACAAATTTTCAAAAGTAAACTCAAGAGACCTTAAAACATACAAATCCGTCAAAATTTATAAATGGCTTTTTTTTTATTATTACTACAGTTGACTTATAGTGAAGTAAAAAAAAAAGAGAAAATTTATGGCTTTCTTAACATAATCAAAATCATAAGTTCAATGATAGTACAAAATTGTTTTACAGCTTAAATATGGAAAAAAAAGTTGTTTTGGTCTTTCGAATTGTTTTGTATGTCAATATATTAAAAAAACACAGCTTAAAGTTGAGAAATTAATACGTCTCCGTATACAAATGTCTTATTTACAGAACCCGTATGAAACTCATAGCATTCTTTTTCAGGTTACATACGGAATGAAAACAAACCAGAGAGCATTCAAATTTTAATAACGTAATATTTAACTCTCCTTATCACTTTTATATAGGTTTTAGCTACTTAATTCTAACTGTTATCTAGTTTAGAGAAGATAAACACGTGTTTGAAATGGGTTGCTTTAATATAGTATATGTATATAAAACCTTGATTCACTTTCCCAGTATGAATAAAATAGCATATAAATCATCACTGCTTCAACAACTTTTAGACTGACAAAGATAAATAATGAATAAGCCTTTAAAATAATTATTTAATGACACACCAAATAATAATTATGGTAAATGCAGTTAATTTACCATTGAGTAGCATTTTTATCATTTTCATTCTACTTAATGAAATGATTCATATATTACAATGTGGTATGAAATAAATCCTACTTATTAATTACGGTTACTTGTTTTTAAGAATGATTGTTCTTGTTACAACTAGCGAAATGGAGATACCCAAATTAAAATAAATCATTGAATTAAATCGACTGACAATAAGTTAACAATACGTTACCTTACACTAAACTTGAATTTGGACCACTACATTTATGCCATTTAGGGAATGTTAGGGTATTCTTAATGATATTTTATTCATAATACATTTCACATCGCTGTTTTCAATTACGGTTGTAACAACAGGATCCTTTACATGACAATATATTATGATTTAGATAAAGAAAGGTTCATAAATTAACTTGGGAGGTTGGGAAATCTAAGATGGGGACATTAAGATATTAAATATACTCTCTACACGAAGAATACTATATTTACCATATTATAGAATACTATATATACTATATTTAGTATAGTAATAATATTACTAATATTATTAATAGTAGTTATTACACTAAAGGTAAGAATTACCTTTACAACAAGATCCTTGTTGTAACAACAGGATCTTGTAAATTATAATATATCAAGATCTAAATAAAGAAAGGTTCATAAATTAAGTTGGGAAATCTAAGATGGGAACATTATGATATTTAATATACCCTCTACACGAATAACTAATATTATTAATAGTAGTTATTACACTAAAGGTAAGAATATTACGTTTGTAAATTAAATAACAAACTAAGAACGTTCGGTGTTCCGTTGTTGAGTATTTCCTGTTGTTTTGTTCAATAATTCTGTTGTTCTTTACATTTATAAAAACTACAATGCACATGTAATTATGAGAAAAATATAAACATCAGAATAAAAGGTGAATTAATTTGAACTAAGTAAATGTTGTCAATTTTAAAGCATAAAACTACAGATCAGGCGGCATGCTTGAATAAATATATGTGTTTTTGTCATTAAGGTAGTTCTTTTGGGTTAATAAAATACAATTATTAATTGATTATAAACAACGTGCAAAGTCAGGGAATTAACAATATTGCATTAATTAAAATTAAAATTAGTTGTTACCGTCAAGTAAGTGGAATAAGCTTCAATCCCATATTGTATTTGAAAGAGACGTAATATAGAAAGATCTTGATTGTTTTATTTGGAAACTGAGGAATAATAAATTATCATTTGAGTATTCACGGCACCATTGTAAGGATAAATATCGAAATAAAGAAAAAAAATCTAATGCGGTAAACACAAGAGTGATCGTTGTTGGTCTCAACTGATAGTGGGAGGTTTACTGATTATAGATATGTCCTAGCACCAGCGCTCTCTGCAAGAAAGATTTAGAATAACGAGCTTACTAAACTTGCCACAAGGGTAAAAACATTTTACTAAAGTGATGTACATTATACAATCATACATTACTTGAATAATAATACCTAAATTAAACTAAAAAACATATCAATTAAATATTTTAAAAACATATTAAAATGTTAGACAATAGAGTAATGTGGACACAATGGCCTTATTTATAAGTACTTTAAGCAACAGTGATAGCAATCCCAACCTATAGATATATTAAGTAAAATGAAGTGTTATGTGAAACTAAATTACCTATAAATATTAACACCCCTAATTCAAATAAAATATTATACTACTTAATAACAACTACTGAGTGGTAATTCAGAAGTGATGATTATTGATGTGTTGATGGAAACATAATAATGGAAATAAAACTAGTTAAGGAACATTAGATAAAAGCAATGATCACTTGGTACATAATAATTTTGTGCTTATGGAAAAATATAAGCTAATGCAACCCAAGAGGGAAATTTGTATGAAAAACACTTTATTTGCACAGGTAACAAAGACAAGTAAGAACTAATGATGCTATATTATCATTTAAAATAAATATATTCTGTTAAAATTATATTAAATAATAATATATTAACAATAATGTTAATTCTTTGCTTAATTTATATTGATAAAATAAATTTATTTATTCAAATAAATAAATATATATATTCAAAAAAAAGGTAAAATATATTTATTCAAAGTAAACGTCCTTTTATTCTACTACTGTTTGAATATATCATTCAGATCGTCATTTATAAGTTATTAAATAACAAAATCTAATTCTAAATAATAAAATTGACTAAATTTGAATTAGTATAAAAAAAATTAGACTTTATTCTTTTTTGTTCAGAACTATTTTTAAAATTATTTTAAACTTCATGCACGTGGCTGCGGAAGCAATATTACTTTACTATAAGTAAAATATAGTGATCGCGAAAAAATCTGATCTGGAGATTTTGACGGAATTACATGTTTTGAGGTCCCAGAAGTGGTGTTTTGAAGTTTCTTCGATTATGTCCCTGTGTATTGGAAGGGTGATTGAGTGTGTATCGAATAGTTTGTGTAGACGCTACTTTCCACAATCTTTGATGGATCAAATCAATAATTGACGCAATAATGGGCCTCATAGTGTAGATGTACTGTATAATTTCGGAGCAATTATTATAACGGAAAAGTCATTGTTTTGTCCAAAATGTGTTTTTAGACAATATTTTTTTTCTCCTAAACTACTAACTCTAGAGTCTTGAAATTTTAGCACTACTATTAGAGTTTTAAAAGCAACAACTGAAGAAATTGTCAGATTTTTTAAACAACTGGAAATCTTTTTTTTTTTTTTTAATAAAATGTAAACATGTTGATTTACCATTTAATCTGAAAGCTTCTGAGGACTATAGAAACCATACTGTTTGACGTATCATTATATTGGGGATGAGTTAAATGTAAGTTTTTTTCAAAATTACATAAACCCAAGAAGGCGTTATGGTACATTTTCTGTTTTAATAAAATGTTTTTTGACGCTACATAGTTCATTACAGAACAATGAAATTTTTCTAGAAAACTGGCAATTTAAAAAAAAAATTGTGAAATTTCTATAATCGCAAAGAGCAATAAATCTATAAAAACTGAATATTTTATTCACTCTTGAACAAAACTTAATATTAGGGGTAGATTTCTTTATATAGATAAATCATATTACATTAATAAAATTATCATTAAAAGTTATATAAATTGTTAGTATTACGCTTTATTATTATGTTTAGCATGCAGAGTATAAATACAAATATATTGATAATTTTGAATTTGTAGAACATTTCTTTGCCTAATTAATAAAATTTTACCTCATTTAAATGTTTAAATAGTGATAATAATCAATTAAAAGGAGATTTAGGGAATAAGATTCAATCATTTTGGACAGCACTATATTGGATAAACAGATAGGACATTAACACAACGATATAAAGTACATATTCATAATGTAATTAGAGAAAAAATAAATGAAAGAAATTTTCAAAACGACAAAAGTTTTTTTTTTAATCAAATGTAAACATTTTGATCTACGATTGATTGTGAAAGCTTTTGAGGAGATGAAAATCATTATATTGGTTTACTAGTTTGATATTTTTTTACTTTACTGAAGTAGAGTGTAGCCCACTTCAGATTTTTTTCAATTTTGAATTAGTTAAAAAACGTAGTTTTAAAATTATTTCATTACAATATTGATCGGCATATCTTTTGTAATATTTCGTTTGAAATTGATATTTGGTAAAATCAATCACCGATTTGACAATATTGTCTCTGCTGGAAACCTTAACAAACGGAATTTAGTATATGTATAATTATACATAATTAAAAGAAACAGTCCAGCGGACTTTTTTAAAATAAAATAAATTCAAAACGAAGGAAACACACAGAAAGACACAGACATAACTCACATCGATATTTCGATGTGAGTTATGTCTGTGTCTTTCTGTGTGTTTCCTTCGTTTTGAATTTATTTTATTTTATAATTATACATATGTATACATAGGCTACAAGCATGTATTTAACAGCAGTTTCTTAGCCTTTTCCATGATTTCAAAGAATACCGCATTATTTTGAAGTTCACTGTTTGTTATGACTATTTAAGGATTTAACGAGTGATATAATTTTACTATTGAAGGCTATTTTTATATTTTTGAAAACATTTTTTCGTATTGTTTTCTAAATATCTAAAAATATTAAAATTAAAAAACGTAGTTTTAAAATTATTTCATTACCTCAATTAGGATAAGTGTGGTGATCGATCTCCCAGTTTGTCTATAAGTTGAATTCATGAGGAAACTTTTGTTTTACATTTTTTGAATTTATTTCTATTATGCATAAATAACATGCAAAAACGATTGCACAACCCAAGAGAAATAAAATATTTAAAAAACAAAGTAAACAATGAAAATCAGAAATATCATGCTATTCAACAGTGTAATAATTTAGTATATCATGCATGAAATAACTTCATCATATGTTGAAGATAATGAAGCTGATAAAAGAAAAAGAATAACGGATTAAAAATAATTGACAAAAGAAAATTCAATATACTTTATTTATAATATTACAAAAAAAGAAAACTATTATTAAATATTCAAATGGTTGAATTGAGTGGCGAATATGGGTAGTGCTGCACTCCAGCAGCTACAGGAAGAACTACAAGTGACTTGTAGAGAATGATTGAATTGATTAGGGTTGATGGGAGTGATAATGAGTAATGTTTATAATTAGTGATTGTCTGATTAGTTGTTGATTTTCACTATGTAATGGTTGGAATAAAGTGTTTGGTACAGGTGGCTCCTCTGAGGATAACTTTTCAGTTTTTTTTTGTTAGTTCCATGATAATGCCAAAATTTCAAGTTTCTATAGTTAGTAGTTTAAAAGTTTGAATTTTTTAAAATCATCAGAAATTACACAATATTCTAATTAATTATATATTTGTATGAAGCTGAATTCTGAAAACTGTAATTGTCCTTTGTAATTAAAAGTTTATAAAATTCCCTTACCTGTTCATTTTACATTTTCTCTGTCATATATTTTTTTTAATTTTTAGTTTGTATTGAATTGTCGCGAAATAAAATTTATCGTGAAAAATAGAGATTTTCCAGTTGGTAAACAGAAAACGTTTAGATTAGTTCAGAAGTTGCAATAATATTAATAATTACATATTATAAAAACAAATTAATATTAAAATAAAATAAAAACAAGTTTTGTTATTCATGAAAACAAAAGTAAGTTGCCAACGGCACGTGGTGTTCCCAGGCGGTCACCCATCCAAGTACTATCCACGCCCGATGTTGCTTAACTTCGGTGATCGGACGAGAACCGGTGTATTCAACATGGTATGGCCGTTGGCGACTACATTGGTCTTAATCACATTATATATACAATTCAAACTTCAACCATAATTGCAGAGCTATGGAATAATAGTTTTTAATATAAATAAAGTTAAGATTTCTTGAGCTTAAAAACATCATCACTGGCTAACAATCCACAATTTCTTATTCAATAAAATGAATCGTCAACATTGCACTGAAATGTGAATAAGTTTGTTTTTTTTTAAATTAAACGAACTCATTTTTTAACAATCATTTGATAACTATCAATTAACTATTGTTATTATTAATTCTATCTATAAATTTTGAAAACTTGAATTGTAAAAAAAACCTCTCCTTGAAGTTCTCATTCTAATAAACTGGTTATTTCAAAGAAATTGATTTGAGTTTTTGATGAATTACATATTTTTTGGTCCTCTGAATATCTTTTTGATTTTTTCTAAATGATGACTGTACATTGATGTGATTGAAAGGGCCAGGATAGTCTAGTGCAGGAGTCTCCAAACTTTTCAATGTAATTGAAGTTTGGAAGCATTGTTACTTGAAGCATTGTTTGGAAGCAATTGAAGCATTATATACTCGTACTTCCCACATTTATGCGGGCCGATTGAATAAAACAAAAAATTAGTGCTAGTAATTTAATTTTCTCAAATATTACAGCATAAACATGGAAAAAATGTTTTAAACATTTAAAATGGAAACCGAGTTTTAATTTTTTCATGTTTATGCTGTAATATTTGAGGAAATTAAATTACTGGCACTGATTTTTTTTTTTTTATTCCTTTGGCCCACATAAATGTGGGAAGTGTATAGAGCAGCCCTTTACATTTAAAAGTTAAAGTTTGGAGACCCCTGCACTAAATTACCCTGGCTTGATACATCACATGAATGTACAAACAATCATCATCCAGAAAAAATCAAAAACATAGAGGACCAGAAAATATGTAATCCATCAAAAACTCAGATCAGTTTCTTTTATGACAACTCAACTTGTACTTTTTTTTTTTTTTTTTTTTTTGTCTTGCTTAGAGTATGTGGGTTTGGGGGTCCCGACCCACTAAACAACCACATCCTATTTCCTGGCAATACCCGACACGGAAACCGTTTGCACATTACTTCATGCCGGTGCCTCAGTCCTCCTGAATAGGATTCACCTTCTTGTCAACTTGTACTTAGTTATAAAATCAAGAACTATTATCAGCAGGTAATTGTGTTGTCTTTTGTCTTGTATTTTATCGATGAAATATTCAAAAGCATCCATAAATATGTTTTTTATTGATAAATTAAAATATTGATAGTAATAGTGATCAGAGAGTTTCAGATTAGGTGTATTTTGCTTCATACTCGTATCCAAACTTGTCACAAAAACTATCTCCTTTAAAAAAAAACAAACCTTTTATTATTTATTGGTCGTTTTACCAAAGTGGTTGCTATTAAATGACATAATGCTGTAAAGCTTCGGTGAGATTTATTTGGCATCTCGAAACAGGAAGTTCTGTTCAAACGTGCCCTTATTAATGAGGTCTTATTATAGGACCAGTACTATTTATTCTTCAAAGGCCAGAATTGGAAAATCCCCTACCAATAGGGAAGTATATTGTATATGTGCAATACAGTATATTGTGCAATATACTAGTATGTATACATCTATATGAAACAGATGTACACCCCATACCCTCACCCATGTCCATACTATTCCCAGTCAGTTGTACTTTACCCTCACCCATGTCCATCCCAGTCAGTTGTACCACAACACTCACCCTTAGGTTCGTACTCTCTTCCTTATTTTATTTTATTTTTATTTTGTACTATATTTACTTTGTACTATAGATAACTCTCTGATGACATTGTATTTTTTAGTTAATGCCTAAGGAAGAACACTACGTGTTCGAAACGCGTTGTTTATACCATTAAATTTTTATATGTGGAGACCATTTCATTAGCTTTTTAACCTACAATATGTATATATATATTGTAATTAAAAATAGAACATATTCAGTACTTGATCTACAATCACGTATGGTAAGTCTATATGGAAGTTTTGTATTTGTTTAGTACATGTAGGCATCTTATTTCAAAATATGACATATTTTAGTATTTGTCCTACATTTGACATGTATAAACTCTGTAAAACATTCAGTCCATCTGGAATTTTTGTATTTGTGCAGTACATTTATACAGCATAATTAAAAAAAAAAGTACATATTATAGTACTTGTCATACATCATTCATGTAAAAGGCCTGATAAAATATTCAGCCATCTGGGAGGTTTGTACTGCAAGTTGTACGAGGGTTATATTTCAAAGTAGTACATATTTTAGTACTTTTACCATATATCACATACAAAATATATAGTATTTTAATAAAGTATGATATTGGTGGTACACTTCAGTGTTGCTAGGAGCATTATGTTCGTAGGCTGATGAATGGTACTGTCTAATGAAGTACTAAACTTGTTTTAGATGTGAAATTGGCTTGATATGGAGAAGTTCTGAAGTTTAATTTGACTTCATTTGACTTTGACCAAATTCATGGTATAGCTAAAAGCAGATTTGAATCGAGGCTATGCTAATTGGTAATGATGATGACTAGGGCGGGATTCCACTCTGATCGCCGACCTAATTAATATTCCGGAGGGAGTTTTCACGCAGGGCAATTAGGCGGCAGCAGGTGTCCCTGCCCAGTCAGTCCGGCCGCTTTCTCCTGCTTTTGGGAGCGGTCGTCCCACGTTGAGAAAGGAGATCGCAACATTCATGTCTTCCTCTTCAGGAAACTATTAAAACCTGTCCAGTAAAGGGTGGTAGGCCTGTTCTTCTTTTATTTTTAGGCGTAGCCAAATTTATGCTTTTTAACGTCATCTCAAGTCAATAATGCAGCATATGGGAAACACAAGAGGAATCAAGTTTCTGAGGAGTCTTGCAGTTCATTATTTACTTCTTTTTACTTTATTATAAGTAAAGTATAGTGATCGTGAAAAAATTCGATCTCCATATTTTGACGGAATTATATGTTTTTTGGTCCCAGAAGTCGTTTTTATGAAGTTTTTTCGATGATGTCTGTCTGCGTGTGTGTGTCTGTGTGTGTGGGTGGGTGGGTGGGTGGGTGGATGGGTGAGTATGTATCCAAAGTTTGTTACTATGCTACGGTCCAGAAGGTTTGAGGGATCAAGTTAATACTTTACTCAAAAATGGGCCTCATGGAGCAATTATGCATGATGAGAAAGTCACTTCTTTTTTTTACCAAAAACCTATTTTTTTCTCCTAAACTACTAATTCTAGAGTTTTGAAAATTGGGCATTATATTTGAGGTTTCAAGTACAATAAACGAAAAATATATTCAGATTTTGAAAGCAACAGGAATTTTTTTAATAAAATGTAAAAATTATGACTTTTAATACAATCTGAAAGCTTGTGAGAGCGATACAGGCTACACAGCTTGACGGATCAAAATGAGACTATACCTAAAAATAGAACGTTATGTGCAAAGAGCAATCATGCAATAAAAATTGATTG